>MCJB01015540.1:5156-120119 GCA_002018475.1 Nicotiana obtusifolia | reverse complement strand
GGGGGGGGGGGGGGGGGGAATGATGTTACATCCTATATTTTCTTATGTGAGAGCACGTCGTAAGTCAATTGATGTAAGATCAGAAATGAGATCGTCTTTGAAAGTACATCAAGTAATTTAATCATGCTACCGTGGAGATAACAAATATTTAAGATCATGAATAACAGGTACCAAGAGGGTTGAAAGGCTTAAAAGCTAAACGAATTGCAGAAAATAAGTTTCGTCGAATGTCGACAAGTTGGGAATGTTGTAAAATGTACTTTTGGGGTGATACTAGGGTGATTAAAATTATATGGAGGTTATTTTAGGATTTATTTTAGTCGTATGATAGTCTTGTGTTATGTATTGAAGTCAAGGGAGTTGTGGAACAAAAGTTGGCAAAGGTCATCACAAGTTGCATTCATAATGTGCTGAAAATTAGGTCAAATGTAGCTGCTCCCAATATACTTGGAATTAAGGGATTATCTACCTACCAAATTGAAGATATACGAGTGTAATTTCTAATGCATTAAATCGTTTGTCGATACCACATCGAAGTACAGAGATATTCGTATTTTCGGGAGACCGCGCAAGAAGCTCCGAATGGGACTCACTTCGGCGGTAGTCGACCTACTTCACTTTATAAACGATTTGGATGAATAATTTTTCCTCATTTTCGACTCAACCTCGTCTCCAAACTTCTCCCAACCCTCCTAAACAGATACCATAAGGGTTTGAAGTGATTCCAAAGTTATTACACCATGTTTAAACATCAAACTTTAGTTCTAGTGAAGAACATCACCTCTTTGAGGTTGTGTTGTCATTGAGGATAGTCATGGGCTGTGATTGGCCGAACTTTCAAGGGGTTTGTGCTGCTTTAGGTATGTGTAATACTCTAGTACATGTTCTTGAAGTTTTTTGTATGCTGGTTGCAATATTTGAGCAAGATACTACAAGAGAAGACTTGAAATAGTTTGAGATGTTATTTTTCTTAATGGACTGTTTTGGGAAGGTTGTTTCCATGAACTTTATATTGTTGGAAACCTTTCTAAATGACTTTTTTATGTTGTTATTTTCCTGCATATATTGTCGACATACCGAACTTGATATTGGTATTGTGAATAAGAAGATAAAGAACAATATAACAATGGAAAGTTGTACTTGTTGTTATTGGATTGTTGGGTTATTTGAGTGTGGATTAGGTGATTAATAGGATGTTGTATGTCCTCCGATTTCACTTCGTATCATACTGGACATGTTTTTAAGTTAACTAATGTGTGATAATGGGGTTGAAGGACGCTAAAGGGATTCAATCAAAGCTTGCTTCTCGTCGTGATATGTTGATGACTTGTTAATGAAATATTTTGTATCCTATTGTTGATGTTGTTCTTATTGTATTGCTCTGGTGTTTCTTGTTGGTATATGGTATTGGAGGAGGCCGTTGTTATAGGGGAGATGCTGCCCAAATTTACATAAATGAGCTACTAGTTTAAGTTGCGGACTTAGCCTTTACTCAACACTGATTTTGAATCTCCTTATGCTATAGTAGATTGAGTTGAGTGGTCTGAAGTATTGCTTGGAAGATATTAAGGACCCAATGGAGTTATGGTATGTTTAGGCTATCCCTTCTTTCCTTTTGGCATGATCCATATGATACAGCGAAACGAGCAAACACGCAACTTTCACAAGTGACTCTATTCTTAGAAGTACTAGGGTTGCCTATGTTCTAAGATTGCCTATGTGTCCTATTATTATATCGTCTATTCATGGGTGTCAGAAAATACCTAAGTTGATTAAGTTTATCCGAAGGCATAATGATCTTATGATATTCTGATAGATCTTATTGACTTACTTCAGTATGCTTTGCATTCATTTATACATGCACATTGACCCATGACCAGATGGCATTATATACGCGTATATTATATGTATATGGGGTATGGAAAAGGTTATGGCGTTATATATACACACCACCTGATCAGCTGGTATGCGTTGATGATTTCGCCCATAGAGGCCGAGATGAATGATGGGATGCCCTTAGAGGCTTGATGATGTTATGTATGTATAGACCTATGCATATGTGACATTTAAATGCGTATGCATGACATTATTAATATTTCATGATTCACAGAGCTTTTCAGACTTACAGGTTGAGTTCTTTACTCGATGTTTCTTTCATGTCTTTTATATACTGCTTTCGTGTCTTACATACTAGGTGCTTTATTTATACTGACGTCCCTTTTGCCTGGGGACGCTGCGTTCATGCCCGCAGGTCCTGATAGACAGGTTGAGAGTCCTCCTAGTAGGCTATCAGCTCAGTGGAAGGTGTTGGTGCCCTCCACTTGCTCCGGAGTTGCCTATTTGGTCAGTATGATTTGAACATGTATTCATTGGTATGGCGGGGCCCTGTCCTGACCTTTATGACATTTATTTGCTCTAGAGGCTTGTAGACAGATGTCATGTATGTGGATACTTGTATGACCTTTTTGACCTATGTTTTGAGTGTACAAATATTCATGTTGGCCGTATAGGCCCGTATGTCACATATATAAATTTATATATCATGTTGGGTCGTCCTATGTCTAGTATTCACTTCCCTTATGTTTTATTCCGGTTATCTCATGATGACCCTTCTGGCCTATTTACCCACGATGGTGTGACAAGAAAGATATGTTATGTTGGTATTCAGTTGAGAAGGCACCGGGTGCCCGTCGTGGCCCTCCGATTAGGGCCGTGACAGCTTTTGGAGATTGTGGTGGTATTTCCGCCTTTGGTTGATGTTGTGAGACTTTTTATGTTATATTTATATCATGATAGCACTTTATCCTGTATTTGACTTATTTTGGTTGATGTTGGATGTTGGCTTGGCTATCAGGTCGTGGTTAGGTTCCATCACGACCATTGGTTTGATTTTGGTCATGATATATATATATACAAAGTGCTAAAATTGTAGGATTTCTGGTGCTGGAGGTCAGCCATGCTTGTGACACATGCCCCTTAAACTTGTACGTCTGGTGCAAGTTCTTTGCTAGTTTTTCATGGAAGAACCTCTCTTGAGCCCGCATAATTCACCCTAGCCCTCGCGACCTCTCTGAACTATCCTAACAAGTCTGAATAACCTACATGGATAAATTTAAAGGCTCGAAACATGAAGCAAAGTGATACAAACCAAAATAACATCTCAAGTCAAACTTAAGAATCCTTGAAGATCCAGCTTTCATGCAACAGTGTTGAAATGCTCCCCATGCCCTTGGGTCCTAATCCAAATATATGTACAAGTCCAAAAAAATCGCATAAACTTGTTTCATACTTCAAACCATGAATCCAAGAGGATATATGAAAATCAAGGGGTAAGGTTGCTAATAAGACTTTAACTTTCCAAATAGCAAGATATTGTTCCAAATCCTTCTCGAACTCTTCGGGATTCAAACCGTTCATACTTAGAAGTAATAAAACGTCATGCAAACCTATTCAAGGTCTCAAATAATAAAATGGGATGCTAAAACTCAAAATGACCAGTTGGATCATTATATTCTCCCCCTACTTAAACAATATTCGTTCTCAAACGTGCCAAGAGTTATTTTGGAATTGTTGAATAGCTATAAACTCATCACACATATTCTCACGGGTGATCTCATGTTATCTCCATATTGGTGGCTCCATTAGCACACCTTAATTGAAGATTCCTTCTTCAATCTTAGCTTAAGCTCATAAACCCAACTTCGATATCTAGACCTTCGTCCAAGATTCGATTCTTATAATAACTCACTGCCTCAATCTCAATAACCTGTGTCGAGTCATAAATGCACTACAAAATGGAATCAAATGATATATCACATACTTCTATAGTCATAGCAAAAACTCCATATAAGTAACGTTCTAACCATGAAAACAAATAATTGCAAACTTTGTACCAGTATAATGCCTTGATCTGGTCTTACCTCACTTCAATTGTAAGGCCCCATAAAATTTCACCAAAAATTTAAGATTTTGTGGTGCCGAGGTACGATAATGTGTTTGAAGAATGTACTGAGGAGTTGATGGAAACTTTTGGCAGAAGAAGGCAATTCCGCGGCCAATTTTGCAATCGCAGAACCATTTCGCCGGCCGCAAAATCATCACGGAGTTGAGCAAAAAATAGTTGAATTTTGAAGGTTGTTATGTGGTCCATTATGCGATTGCATAGTTGTTTCGCGGTCCACACTTTCGTCACAGATTTGGAATGAAGAATTTTGGAGAGTGGTTCTGCGGTCCACTCTGCAGCTGCATAAGTGGTCTGCGGACCACAGATTTGTCGCAGACCAGTTTAGGCCAGCCAATTTTTGGCATCACTTTCACGGTCTATTTTGCTAGCTGCATATCTGTTCTGTGGTCCATTCTGCAATCGCGGAGTTGAGTTTGGAGGGTCCATTTTCTATGTTTATAACCCAACCCCATTTTGATTAATAGCCTTTGTGGCTAATTTTGAAGCAAATATGATGTTTTAGAGAGAAGTGAGAGTATCTTAGAGAGAGAGAGGGAGAAGACCTAGCCATTCTAATCATCGATACTTGTCTCAATCTTGAAGATTCAAGGGAATCACTCAATAGACCATCATCTATCCGGGTATATCTTTATGCAAGAGGTTATGAGTTTAAGCATGTTATAGGGTTGGAGATAGGCCATGCATGTGATAATAGGTGGTGGTAGGTGGGGTTGTTAGACTATTTTGGGTAGTATCTTGTTGAAATTGGTTGAGGGAGGAAGGGAGTACCATTGTAGAGTTTTCTAGTCTATTTTGCATAGTAGGTGTTTGACAAAATTCCCAAGAGACTGATATTATGAGAATCCTTCTAATTATTATCCGATTCTTGCTAGCTTCCTATAGATTTATATTGCTAGAAGTGTTAGGACGTTGTAGTAGCTTAAGGAAAGCTCAGTCAAGGTATGTTGGCTAAATTTCTCTTTTAGAATCGAATTCCATGATGTCCCCGTAAGTTTCAAGTGTGGTTGGCCCAAGTTCCTAGTTCCAATGATCTGTGCTATCCCTTATAAATTTGACTATTCCGAAAAAGCTTGTGTGGAAAGATATACACTAAAAATGTGTGCCGAATGCTCCTATCATATGGTGTTCTCCTTCGGGAATGTGTTCAAACATGACCAATATATCGAAATATTATGATTTCAATCAAGTTTTAATTGCAAGTTAATATGCCAAGTTTTGGAAGAAAAATCAATGTGCTTAAGACTCTTATTGTTCACATACATATCAAACGTTGATTTCCAAATGTCCTTGTGGCCATGGTTGTTGTAACTAGTGCACTTGATTTGACATCGTGTTTCAATCGTAAATCAGCATGCTCTCCTTTATAAGTATTTCCAATGTGATTTGAGTTCTTACGTATTCACGAGCTGAAATTGCATATTGCCTTTCTTGGGAAAAAGTACTTCAAGATAAATGGTTTATTGCTCATTTATGATTTTAACTTGTGCTTCAATTGCTAGTCAATTGCCCCATTCTTTGGGAAGAAACCTATTGTGTTTAAAACTTTCATTACTAATGAATTTAAAGTTACGATTTCCAGAATATTTTATATATTGATGTTTATGATGATGATCCTCGAAAGTAAAGAAACGAAAGATTCGAATATGAAATACGAACAACGTGGCATGAATGAAGAATCATACATGTGGCCAAGAGAGCCAAGGAAATAATAATGTTGTGAATGGTTGAAAGTACTCGTAAAACTATATATGGTGTGATCATGAGGCAAATGTATTTGTACTTCCGTTTCCCTTGTGTGAAAAAATAAAAATTATTTTGGGAGTAACATTAGCAAACTGAGGAAGGGTGGGGTATAACGGCCCACACCCGAAACTCCACATGCCTGCATAGGAGTGGATTGTAATTATTCCCCTTATTTGGGATAAGGTTGAATTATTGATGTGATGAGATTATTCCCCTTAATTGGGATGAGACTGATGATAGCTGTGAATTGGAAGTGATGAAGTCGACCCACACGGCATATGTAGGAAGGCGTCCTAGCCGATCTGGTGGAGATCGGACGCCATGTTATGCGCATGGTGGTTCCTACTCTTGGTAACACCTTTGTTTTCGTACCACCAGTCAATCCACATTGTTTGTGGAGAGATTCCATAGCCGATCGGAGGGAGATTGGAATCCGTGCTAATAATACGGTGGTATCTTGGTGCTAATGATCTCCCAACCAAAAATATATATTATTTACGTATTTTGAAAAGTTTTATGTTTTAACTTGGCATTTGGATATCATTGATTGTTGCTTGCTGCTTCCATGGTGTTTCCCTTCTTATATTGGCATTCTATTTCGAAAGAGGATATTTAGCTTTACATACTAGTGCTATTCCATATGTAATAACGTCCCTTTTGCCGGGGATGCTACATCTTTAATGGATGCAGGTAGTTCGTCAGTGGGCAGCTTTGATTCTCGTTAGCAGTTACTCTCTGCTCAACAGGTTTTAGTGAGCCCTATTCTGTTTCGGGCCTTATGTCACTTGACGTGTACTTTACGTTTTGAGGTATATCCGGGGACTTATCGCCAGCACATTCATACTACTCTTCTGTTGTACTCAGAGGCTCCGTAGACAGGTTGTGGGTGGTGTTTGATATTGGGTAATGAACGAGAAGTATTGGTATTTGGCAAACATGTTTATGTCTATAAACTTGTAATATTTTGGAAATCATAAGTAAATCACTTTTGGGTAATGTAAAAAGAATGTGGAAAACTTTACTCTTCTTATGTATATCTCTTGTTACTGATTTTTATATTGTTCATGTGTAAGGTTGGGTAGAAGGAATCAAGTAGGCTTGCTTGACGGGGGTATCTCGGTTGGGCATCAGTCGCGCTCCCAGAGGTCGGGGCTTAACATCCATGATACCATGATGCCTCAAATGATTAAGAAACTTCCAAGGACATACAACAATCCACCACGAGTATAAGTCATGTACTTCTCTCTTAGGAAGAGTGCTTTTGCCTATTCTAAACTGCATCAAAGCATTTTTGTATTAAATCAACCTTAACTAAATCCAATTGTGCTAATTCCAAATATGTAAGCTCCGTCTAATTGAGTACGAGCTACTCAACCAACAAGCACCACAAATTCCATACCAAACTGCAAACGACATTGTTTACGTACCATACAAGTAATTGCCTTAATATGTCAAATATGTAGAAAACAACTGATTCACCCTAATCAACTCGTTGAGTCAAAAGTATACACTCTCAACAAGTCTATAAGTACCTAAAAATTTACTTAATATGTCCGTTAGGAAGAGGATAAAAAAACTTAAGCCCAACTCAATCCATGCACACCAAAAACACCCGATACAACCACCATACTAACACTATGAGTTGGCACTCTATCAAATCTGATTAAAAAAGTACCTTGTGCAACTAAAACTTTATGTATAACATGACAAACTTCCAAGTGATATATATGTAGTCACATTATGTTGCTTATGCAACTCAAGTCTAGTGTAAAGTTTGCAATTGGCCATGGGTCAACTAGTAGTCTCCCTAACTAATTCCAAAGCTTTCAAAATAGGTGATATGTCTTCCGCAAGCCCATAATGACATGTCCTAACTTCCACTCATGGATATCCTAAGTAGGCTTCCAACCTACCAGTCTCAACTGTTGATTTCTAGTTAATTACCAACTCAAGTACCGAGAAACAACATCATGTATCATTTCCTTTTATGTTCCTCCACCTACACAAGTCGCAGATGACCCGCTATCACCTTGTGGATTCACCACAACACAAAAGAGTGAAGATAAGGATTTCTTATGGAATGTTTAACCGATCTATTTCTGGTCGACCGAATTGGTATGAAAGTTGTAACTTGAGAAACCCATGTAAAACATGACTTATTTGAATAACCTGGTGGCCTACCAATTGTAGAAAAGAGAAATGAATTACAGAAAACATTGATTGAAATAAGGAAATAAAAGAAGTTCTAGGAATCGCAAGGAGGTGTTAGACACCCGTATAGTGCTGAGTGTAATTGTGCGTGGTGGTGAGGGGCATTGTGCTAGGCACCTTGAGCATGCTGAGTGTGGTTACCATTGATGGTTTCACTATGATGATTTTAATTTGACATGTATATTTGATATGTAGGCATAGAGATATACTTTTCTCATGCTAGTAATAAAATATTTTATCTGTGTTAGGATTTAACTGTAATACTTGGAAAACTGTCTCAATTCTCGTAATGTGAACAAGATGAACATGATATCATTAAGTTACTTACTTATATTGTTTCCTTTATATCTCGAGCTGTTACTGAGTAATTGTATTGGTCATTGACTGTTTTTCTTCTTAGTTTGTCACTGCTTTCAGCCAAAGGTTAGATTTATTACTTATTGAGTACATGGGATCGGTAGTACTCATACTACATTCTGTACTTCATGTACAGATCCAGGTACTTTTGGATGTAGAGATTACTAGAGTTCGCACTGGTACAAGTCGAGGAGACTATGAGGTAGCCGCTATATCATTCGCATACCTTGGTGTTCTCTTTCATTTATTTTTGTTATTATTATTCTATTGTTCAGACAATTGTATTGAGGATTTGGCCTCGTAGTTTGATATTCAGTAGTGCTCATGTGCTCGTTAACACCACATTATTAGGTTGGTTGTAGTAGTATTGTTGTTGTTTTTCTAAGTTAGTTCATGATATTTCCATTGTTGAGATTATTAAGTTCTATTTTATTAAGCTCATTGTTATTATTAAACTATTTTCTTTCCTAGCAAGTAGTGTTAGGCACCGTGGCGACTCCAGTGGGAGTTGGGTAGTGACAAGTTGGTATCAGAGCCCTAGGTTGCCTAGGTCTCACAAGTCATGAGCAAGTTCAGTAGAGTCTTGATGATCGGTACGGAGACTTCTATACTTATCTTTGAGAGGATATCGAACTATTAGAAAACTTCAATTTCTTCCTTTCTTATCGTGCGAATTTGTTAATTCTAAAATTTTAACCTTTAATCTTCTATTCTCTCACAGATGGTGAGAACACGTTCTCCTAATCAGGAACCAGAGCCACCTGTTAGGGTCGCGAGAGGCCGGGGCCGAGGTAAAGGACGAGGCCGGGTTTGCACTACCGCTAGAGCTACACCAGTGGAGCCACCAGTTGCTCCAATAGAGGAGCAGGTTTCGGATATAGTTGAGCTGGTAGGACTAGCACAGACACTAGTGGTGCCTATTATTATACTTGGTCTTTAGTAGGCACTGGCTCAGATCTTGAGTGTGTGCACGGGATTGGCTTAGGCGGGCACCCAAGTTGCACAAGCTACCTCACAGGCTTGGGGAGGAGCCCAGACTCCCACTGCCCATACACTAGAGTAGCTAGCTCAAGGTTATCAATTACTAGGGGTGTTACCAGTTCAGCCAGTTATTGCTACTTGTGCCGAGGTTGGTCCACCTATGTCTGATGAGGAGCAAAAGAGGTTGGAGCGGTTTAAGAGGCTTGACCCTCCCAAGTTAGTGGGGGAAGAGTCAGAGGATGCTCAAGATATTCTAGATCAGAGTCATCGGAGTCTTCGCACGGTAGGTATTGTGGACACAATTGGAGTTGCGTTTACTACCTTTCAATTGACAAGGGAAGCTTAAAGATGGTGGCAGACGTATGAGTTGGGCAGGCCAGCTGGCGCAGCACCACTTACATGGCATGAGTTTTTAGTTCTCTTCTTAGAGAAGTTTGTATCATGGACTTAGAGAGAGGAGCTGTGTAGGGAGGTTTGAGTAGCTATGCTAGGGAGATATGACTATGACCCACTATGAGATAAAATTCGTGGATTTTGCACGTCATGCTGTATGGTTGGTTCCCACGGAGAGAGAGATAGAGAGAGAGAGAGAGAGAGAGAGAGAGAGATAGAGGATCAGGTGGTTTACTGATTGCCTCAAGTATGGTCTACGTTACAATTTGGCTTGAGAGGCTGAGTTAGATGCTAGGTTTGACTAGGTGGCAAAGATCGCTAGGTGCTTTGAGCAGGTTCGCAGGAGGTCAAGAGGCCCCAAGTGGTTTTAGCAGCTCCTCATTTGGAGGCCAGTCACATCACAGTAAGGGTCGTCCCTTTAGACCCCCTCAAACAGCTCGCCAGGCTCCTCATGGTTCTTTAAGTTCATACAATGCTCACCGGATTCAGTCATCATTCCGTGCACTCCCAGCTCCGAGCTCTTGTCGTTCACCGTCAATTTAGGGTTTGTCAGTATCTGGCTCTTCCAATTGTTATTCTGGTGCTCAAGGTCTTATTTAGACCCCGCAGTCATCCCTATCTTGAGGTTGCTACGAGTTTGGGGAGTTGGGGCATGTGAGGACGTATTGCCCTCATCTTATCAGAGGTCCCATGTAGTAGGGAGGTAAAACTATAACTCCTGCACTAGTTGGGGCACCACCCTCTCAGCCAGCTCGGGGTGGAGGTAGTACAGGTCGAGGTCACCCTAGAGGGGGAGGTCAGTTAGGCAGTGGTCAGGCCCGTTGCTATGCTTTTCCCACCAAGCTAGAGGCAGCTGCTTGTGACGCCACGATCACAAGTATCATTTTTGTGTGCCACAGAGATGCTTCAGTGTTATTTCACCCTGGTTCCACTTATTCATATGTGTCATCATACTTTGATCGTTACATGGATTTGCCTTGTGAATCTTTCGATATGAATGATAATGTATCTACACTAATGGGTGACTCTATTATGGTGGACCGTGTATATCAGTCGTGTGTGGTGATGATTGGGGGTTATGAGACCAGAGTTGATCTTTTAATGCTTAGAATGGTTGATTTTGACGTGATTTGGGCATGGATTGGTTGTCTTATATCATGCTATTTTTGACTGTCATGCTAAGATCCTGACATTGGCGATGCAGGGGTTGCCAAGGTTGGAGTGGAGAGGCTCCCTATATCATGTTCCTAGTAGAGTGATTTCATATTTGAAGGCTTAACGAATGGTTGAAAAGCGTGTTTGGCGTATCTGGCCTTTGTGATGGATGTTAATGTTGATGCTCCTACCATTGAGTCAGTTTCGACTATGAGAGAGTTTCCAGCAGACTTGCCGAGCACGCCACCGGATAGAGATATTGATTTTTTTGTTGACTTGGTGTCGGGCAGTCAACCCATCTCTATTCCACCATATTGCATGGCGCCAGTGGAGTTGAAGGAAATAAAGGAACAGCTTCAAGAGTTGCTTGATAAAGATTTCATCAGGCTCAATGAGTCGCCTTGGGGAGCACCGATATTATTTGTAAAGAAGAAGAATGGTTATATGAGGATGTGCATTAACTACAGGCAGCTGAACAAGGTTACTATCAAGAACAAGTACCCACTACTACTCATTGATGGTTTTTTGATCAGCTTTAGGGTGCTAGGGTGTTCTCGAAGATTGATTTGAGATCGAGGTATCATCAGTTGAAGATTCGAGCTTCAGATATTCAAAAGATGGCTTTCAGGACCCGATATGGTCACTATGGGTTTCTAATGATGTTGTTTGGGCTGACCAATGCCCCAACAACTTTAATGCACTTGATGAACAATGTGTTCCATCCCTATCTTGATTCTTTCATCATAGTATTCATTGATGATATATTGGTGTATTCTCGCTGCTAGGAGGATCATGAGCAATACTTGAGGATCGTGCTCCAAAGTTTGAGGGAGAAGAAGTTATATGCTAAATTCTCCAAGTTCAAGTTTTTGTTAGACTCGGTGGTATTCTTGGGCAACGTGGTGTCTAGTGAGGGGTTTAAGATAGATCTAAGAAGATTGAGGTAGTTTAGATTTGGCCCAGACCATCTTCTACTACTGAGATCCAGAGTTTCCTTGGTTTGGCCGGGTATTGCCGTTGTTTTGTGGAGGGTTTTTCATCTATAGCATCCCCATTGACTAGATTGACACAGAAGGTTGCCCCATTCAGGCGGTCTGATGAGTGTGAGGAGAGATTTCAAAAGCTCAAGACTGCCTAGAATACAACTCCAGTTCTGGTTTTTGCATTCGGGATAGAGTTTTTACACAGTTTATTGTGATGCTTCACAAATTGGCATTGAATATGTGTTGATGTAGGAGGGTAGAGTGATTGCTTATGTTTCGCATAAGTTGAAACCCCATGAGAATAACTATCCTATACATGATTTGGAGTTAGCAGCCATTGTTCATGCGCTTAAGATTTGGAGGCATTATCTCTATGGCATGTCTTATGAGGTGTTCACGGATCACAGGAGTCTCCAACACTTATTCAAGAAAAAGGATATGAACTTGAGGCAACAGAGGTGGTTAGAGCTACTATAGTACTATGATATCACCGTTCTTTATCACCTGAGGAAGGCCAATGTGGTGGTCGATGCTTTGAGTGGGACGGATGAGAGCATGGGGAGTCTTGCTTATACTCCAATTAGGGAGAGACCGTTACCATTGGATGTTCACGATTTGGCCAATCGGTTCCTGAGGTTAATATTTTGGAGCCTGATAGGGTTCTTGCTTGTGTTGTATCATAATTGTCATTGTTTGAGTGCATCGAGGTGTGTCAGTATGATGATCTCCAATTGCTTGTTCTAAAGGACACAGTGCAGCATGATGATGCCAAGGAGGTCAGTATTGGTGATGACGGGGTATTGAGGCTACAGGGTCGGATAAATGTTCCAAATATGGATGGTTTACAAGAGTTTATACTTGAAGAGGCCCATAGTTCGGTATTCCATTCATCCGGGTGTTCTGAAGATGTACCAGGACTTGAGGCAGCACCTATTGGTGGCAGAGGATGAAGAAGGACATAGTTGAGTATAAGGCTCGGTGTATGAACTGTCAGCAGGTGAAGTACGAGCACTAGATACCAGGTGGTTTTCTTCAGAGGCTTGATATTCCAGAGTGGAAGTGAGAGCGTATAACTATGGATTTTGTAGTTAGACTTCCACATACCTTGAGAAGATTTTATGCAGTGTCGGTTATTATGTATAGACTAACCAGGCCTGCATATTTCATTCTAATCATGTTACGGACTGCCTAGATAGATAGGCAGTCCGAGCGCACTATTCATATTTTGGCGGACATGTTACGTGCATATGTTATTGACTTTGGGAGTTCATGGGATGAGTTTCTTCCGTTAGCAGATTTCACCTACAACAACAGTTATCAGTCAAGTATCCAAATGGCTCCTTATGAGGCCTTGTATATTAGGTGGTGTCGTTCTCCGGTTGGTTGGTTTGATCCCGGGGAGGCTAGGTTGTTGGACACTGATTTGGTCCGCGATGCTTTGGAGAAGGTGAAGTTGATTCAGGAGAGACTTCGTACAACACAATCCAGGTAGAAGAGTTATATTGACAGGAAGGCTCGTGATGTTGCATATATGGTGGGTGAGAAGGTTCTACTCAATTTTTAGCCCATGAAGGATGTGCTGTAGTTCGGGAAGAAGGGAAAGTTAAGCCCTAGGTATATTGGCCCTTTTGAGGTGCTCGAGAGAGTTGAAGAGGTGACCTACAGACTTGCCTTGCCACCTAGTCTATCGGGAATTCACCCAGTGTTTTATGTTTCTATGCTCCGAAAGTATTATGGGGATATCACATGTTTTGGACTTCAGCACGGTGCAGTTAGATAGGGATTTGACTTATTTTGTGGAGCTGGAAGCCATTTTGGACCAGCATGTTCGACAGTTGAGGTCGAAGAATATTCTATCGATGAAGGTTCATTGGAGAGGTTAGCCAGTTAAGGAGGCTACTTGGGAGATCGAGCAGGAGATGCAGAGTAGATATCCTCACCTTTTTGAGACTCTAGGTATGATTCTAGACTCGTTAAAGGAAGAACATTTGTTTAAGATGAGGGGAATGTAACGACCCGGCTGGTCATTTTGTGTATTGTAGACATGTTCCCCTATTTATTGCCTCTTCTATGTTCATTTGTAGTTATGTGACTTGTCAGGATGGTTGGATTGGTTTCGGGATGATTTTTTAGTGAATTGGGACACATAGTCCCAAGGTTTGAAAACTTAAGTTGTAAGATTTAGCCGGAGTTTGACTTTTGTGTAGACGACTTCAGAATGGGGTTTTGATGATTTCAATAGCTTTGTATGGTGATTTTGGACTAGGGCGTATGTTCGGATGTGGATTTGGAGGTCTGTAGGTTGGTTTGGTGCTTTTTGCCGAAAGTTCGAAAGTTAATGTTTGGAAGGTTGATAGGTTTGGTTGGGAGTTAACTTTGTTGATATCGGGTTTGGATTTTGGTTCTGGGTGTTGGAAGAGGTCCATTGTGTCATTTGGAACATGCATGCACAATTGAGGTCATTCCGAGTCAATTTGATGTGGTTCGGCATGAGTTTTGGAAGTTGAAAGTTCATTAGTTCCTTAGGATTGAATTGTGGTGCGACTCGTAGTTTTGAAGTTATTTTATGTGATTTGACATTTCGAGTGGGTATGTGGTATGTTTTGGTATTGGTTAGAATGTTTGGACAGGGTCTCGGTGGTCTCGGGTGTGTTTCAGATGGTTTTTAGATTTATTTTTAGACTTAGAACATTGCTATTGTTTTCTGATTTCTGGTTCTTTCGTACCTGCGAAGGGATGAGCACAGGTGCGGGTCCGCAAATGCATATATGGAGACACAGAAGCAAAGCTTGGCAGTTTGTGATGGGTCTGCAAATGCGGAGGATTTTTTGCAGAAGCGGAAGCGCTTCTGCTATGAGGTTTCCACAGAAGCGGGTCTGTAGGTGCGAGGGTGAGATGAGATTTAGTGACCGAAAATGCAATATTGCAGATACGGTTTAGTGGTCGTTGATGCAGAATCACTGGCAGATTTTTATGTTCGTAGGGTTTGGTCAGTTTCTCATTTTAGGAGTTGTGGAGCTCGGCTAGGGCGATTTTTTGAAGACTTTTGCTGCAATTAAAGACGTAAGTGAAGTTTATTCAACTTTGATGATGGATATTGATTACCTATAAATTATTACACCTAGTTTATGTGAATTTAAGGTGATATTTGGGAATTTTTGAAAATGGTTTTGGAGAGTGAAAATTGGTGATTTAAGGGTCGATTTGAGTGTGGATGTGGGTGAAACACATATATTTGGACTCGTATCACAATGGGTGTTCGAAATTTGTAACTTTGTTGGGTTATGGGGTGGGGGCACAGGGTTGACATTTTGGGTTGACCTTGTAAAATGGAATAAAGACCTTAGCTTTATTGTTTTGGATTTGTTCCCGATGGCTTTTATTGATGATACTAAGTTT
This sequence comes from Nicotiana obtusifolia, assembly GCA_002018475.1. Taxonomy (NCBI): domain Eukaryota; kingdom Viridiplantae; phylum Streptophyta; class Magnoliopsida; order Solanales; family Solanaceae; genus Nicotiana; species Nicotiana obtusifolia. The sequence continues at coordinate 104,933 of MCJB01015540.1, read as the reverse complement.
CTTTGGCTAGAATCGAGTCGCTCGGAGGCCAACTCGCATGTAAAGGGATTTTTGGAGTATTGGTTCTCGCGTTTTGAGGTAAGTAACATGTCTAAAATTGGATTTGAGGGTAATTATCCCCGAGAACTATGATATTTGAGATGTGTTGGGGCGACACACATGCTAGGTGACGGGCGTGAGTGCATGCATTGGGGCATTCATGATTCGAGCGGACTTTAGACTATTACCGAACTTGTTTTCCTCTCATTCCTTGTTATATCCGTGTTTTCTATACTCGTATGATTATTTTAGCTATGATTCATATTAGAAATCATGTCTAGGCTATGTGCTTATTTGGTTGAGACATAATGGAGCTATTCCTGATGTTTTGAGCTGTTTGCCTTAACTGTAGTTATATACTCAGTCACAATTCTTCATTTGCATGTTATATCTCAGTCTCTGCACGTTATTTTTTTATTACATCACATGCTGTTTTTGTTTTCCTTATGTGATACTATTTGGGCTAAGTTCTATGAGATTGTGAGCCTTTGAGACTTGAGAGTTTGATGAATGATGTGGGCTATATAATCATGTCGTGAGTTATATTTGGATTGGGTTGCACATTGCAATAGAGTGATATTTGGTTCGGGTTGCATGCTACAACGGAGTGATATTTGGATCGGGTTGCAAGTCGCAACAGATTGTAATTTGGATCGGGTTGCACGCCGCAACAGATTATTATTTGGATGGGGTTGCACACTGCAACAGGTCATATTGACTATTGATTAGTGCTTGGGCCAGGATCCGCCCCTTCATAATCTAATATTACAGTGAGCGCAGACACAAAGATATATGTGCTTTGGTGAGGGGCATTTATGCCAGGTACCAGTACAGTTCTGAGTGTAATTATGTGTGATGGTGAGGGGCATTGTGCCAGGCACCATGACCGTACTGAGTGTGGTTATCCTTGATGGTTTCAATATGATGATATTGATTTGACATGTAGACATAGAGATGTACTTTCCTCATGCTAGCTGGTAAATGAAATGTTTAATTTGTGTTGGGCTTTAACTTTTATACTTGGAAACCATGTCTCAATTCCTGTAATGTAAACGAGCTGAACATGATATAATTGAGTTATTTACCTATATTGATTCCTTTATATCTTGTGATGTTGTTGATTAATCATATTGGTTATTGATTGTTGTTCTTCTAAATTGTCACTGCTTTAGCCCAAGATAAGGTTTGTTACTTATTGAGTAAATGGTTGTACTCATACTGCACTCTGCAATTCATGTGCAGATCCAGGTACTTCTAGGCACGGCGGTTGCTAGAGTTCGCACCGATACCAGTTGAAGAGACTACGAGGTAGCCGTTATGTCGTTCGCAGACTTTGGAATTCTCGTTCAACTATTTTAGTTATGTCTGTTCTATTGTTCAGATAGTTATATTGAGGAATTGACCTTGTATTTTGACATTCAGTAGTGCTCATGTACTCGTTGACACCAGATCATTGGGTTGGTTGTAGTAGTATTATCATTATTTTTCTTTGTTATTTTCATAATATTTCCACTGTTGAGATTATTAAGTTATATTTTATTGAACTCATTGTTATTGTGAAACTGTTGGCTTTCCTAGCAAGTAGTGTTAGGTGCCGTCGCGACACCTGTGGGAGCTGGGTTGTGACAGGTTCGGAAGTTGAGGTCTAAGGAGATTGCTTTAGTGAAGGTGTTTTAGAAAGGGCAATAGAGTGAGGAACCAACTTGGGAGACCAAGTTAAATATGTAGAACATATATCCACACCATTTCAGTATTTCTATTTGAGAAATTTCATAGGTTGGTTTGATGATTTATGGCTTGTGGGGATGAATGATTCGATTTCCGGGAGGTTCGGGAGTGTTTTAAGATGCTTAGTTCTTAAGGTTGGTTGACCAAAGTCAACATTATGGGGAAACGGCCCCAAATTGGTGATTGAAGCTTCCAATAGGTTCGTATGGTGATTTTGAACATGTACGTATGTTCGGTTCTAGTCTCGGGTGGTCCAGGGTTGATTCGGCACTTCTAGTCGAATGCTGGAATTTGGAACTTACAAAAATTTGAGATTTTTGATTTGATGCTTGATTCCTGATTTTGATGTTGTTTTGGTGTTTCAGGGCATTTTTGGATTAAGTTGGAATTTTTGGATGTCTGGTGTAGTCGCACTTGCCATGGTCACATAGGCGGACATTGGTTTGCAGCAGTGAAAGGGGCTTGGTTGGCACCGGTGGTGCTTTGTTTGCACCTATGGTGGTTGCCTAGAAGATTCAATTATTATTTCCTAAAGTCGGGATTTTGCCCATTTTCACCATTTTTTGGGACCTGGACTTCAAGAGGAGGCAATTTTTGAGGAGATTTTCACCCCAATATTGAAAGTACGTATTTGTAACTTGGTTTTGATTATATATCATGATTCCCTATGGATTTTCACACATAAATCAAGGATTCAAAGAGAGAAATTTAGGATTTTTGTCTAAAACTTAAGAGAGTGTATTTGGGTTTCGAACACCGATTTGGACTTGGATTTGAAAACTAATCACATATTTGGACTCATAAGATTTTGGGTCAACAATTTTTACCTTGGACTCGGGTTTTGGTCATGTGGGCCCGAGTTTACTTTTGGTTAACTTTTGAGATTTGATTAAAGATTGAAGTTTTATTGTTTTAGATTGGTTTTTATGACTTTATTTGACCTCGTATAGTGTTGTTTGGATATATTTGGGGTCATCTGGAGGAGATTTTCAAATGAAAAGCAGTATGTGATGGTTGAGGCGGTTCTGAGAGGAGGTAGACCTCTTGTATCCTTGATAAGAGGGAACCTTTTAAAATTGGACTTATGTGTTACATGCTACGTGATTTAGGAGTGACATATATGTGAGGTGACGAACGTATATACGTACACTAAGGCTATTCCATGTTTGGGGTAGTTTTAGGTTTCTTTTTGCTTTGTTTGGTTGTGTGTTCTTCTTGGATTATGCTTTCTTGATTATATGATTATGTGAGCGTATTTATTCATGCTAGAAAACATGTTTTAGCTTATGACACCTTATTTGGGCATGATGGGTACTCTTGAGATTCTTGATATACTTGATTTAACTAAGGTCATACTTTATTTCATGAACCCACATCCACATCTTTATTTATTATGTCCTTGTGAATCTTATTGTTTATTCTCGAGCATATGCATACATCCTTGGAGATGGAGATCGTGACACAAAATGATATGATTATGTCACATTTTTCGCGGATTGATATTGTTATGGCATGATGGTTTATGCCATGCAGTTATTGAGATATTGATATGTTATGGCACGATGGGCTTCTATGCATTGCTAGGATTTGGATCTGTCTTAGAAAGTCAGGTGATCACCCATGTTACATTGGGCCCTCTGAGCACAGTTGATACGCGTATTGTTTTGGAGTATGTGGGATGTGTTGGATTATGTTGGACCACATGGGAAGTGCTGAAAATCAGTAATGATTGAGTCTTGAACATGTAAATAATCATCCTAAAGTCATGTAGAAGCATTCATATAGGTGCAAAAAGCTCATATCATTTCTATATGCGAACCTGGAAATTGAATTATGTTTCGGTTAGTTTGTTTGAGAAGCATGTTTATCCTATCGCAGGTCCGTATATCTTATTGTTATATCTACTGTTTTTGGTTAGATTATGTGACTTTATGCTATTATGAACTATTCAGGTTGTGATGGTGAGTATCATACTTTGTCAAATACCTTGCTACTACTTGTTATAGATTAGACTTGATACTTACTGAGGACACGTTGTCTTTATACTCATACTATACTTCTGCACTGTTTTGTGCAGATCTTGGTGTTGGACCTTATGGTGTTCAAGAGGGCGCTTAGCAGCTGATTGGAGACTTCGTGATAAACTACTGTCTTTGATTTGCAGCTTATGGAGTTCAATTCTTATCCATTATACTGTTGTTTGATTCAAAGAGTATTTTATGTTTGAAACCCGATTGTATTCTCTTTAGTTGCTCATGACTTGGTACTACAGGGCTTTGGGAGATTATTGTGGTATTTTCTGCTTTTGGTTGATGGTGTGAGACTTATTATGTTTTATTTATATCATGATAGCACTTTATCTTGTATTGAGTTTTTTGGTTGATGTTGCATGTTGGCTTGCCTATCAGGTCGTGGTTAGATTCCATTACGAACATTGGTGAGATTTTGGCCGTGAAATATTTATACAAAGTGCTGAAATTGCAGGACTTCTGGTGCTAAAGGCCAGCCATGCTTGTGACATGAGCCCCTTAAACTTGCACGTTTGGTGCAAGTTCTTTGCTAGTTTTTCATGGAAGAATCTCTTTCGAACCCTCATAACTCACCCTAGCCCTCGGGAATTCTCTGACCTATCCCAACAAGTCCAAATATCCTACATGGATAAATTTAAAGGCTCGAAACACAAAGCAAAGTGATACAAACCAAACGATATCAAGTCAAACTTAAGAATCTTGAAGTTCCAGCTTTCATGCAATAGTGCCGAAATGCTCCCCAGCCCCTTGGATACTAATCCAAACATACATAGAATTCCAATACATCATATAAACTTGGTTCAAACTTCAAATCATGAATCTAAACGCATATATGAAAGTCAAGGGGTAAGGTTGCTAATTAGCTTTAACCTTCCAAATAGCAAGATATTGTTCAAAACCCTTATCAAACTCTATGGGATTCAAACCATTCATACTCAAAAGTAATAAAACATCATGCAAACCCACTCAACGTCTCAAATCATAAAATAGGTTGGGCTACCATCAGTTAAAGATTAGTGCATCGGATGTTGCTAAGATAGTTTTTCGGACTTGGTATGGTCGCTATGAGTTCTTAGTGATGTCTTTTGGCTTGACTAATGCCCCATCATCGTTTATGGATTTGATGAATCGAGTGATCAAGACTTATCTGGATTCCTTCATGATTGTCTTCATTGATGATATTTTGGTTTATTTCCTCAGTCAAGAGGAGCATGAGTAGCACTTACAAGTCGTACTTTATACTTTGAAGTATCATTAGTTATATGCCATGTTTTCAAAATATGAGTTCTGGTTAGACTCGGTTGCCTTTTGGGGGAATGTTGTATCTTTAGAGGGCATTAAGGTAGATCCTAAGAAGATTGAGGCAGTTTCAAACTGGTCTAGACCTACTTCAGCTATAGAGATTCTGAGTTTCTTAGGTTTGGAGGGTTATTATCACCAGTTCGCAAAAGGGTTTTCATCTATCTCAGCCTTATCGACCAAGTTAACCTAGAAGGGTGCTCTTTTCAGATGGTCAAATAAGTGTGAGGTGAGCTTTCAGAAGCTCAAGATTGCATTGACTACATCCTAGTGTTGGTGTTGCCTACAGGTTCGGGATCTTACACTGTGTATTATGATGCATCGCGTATTGGGCCTGGTACAGTATTGATAGGGTGATAGCCTACGCGTCTCGAAAGTTGAAGGCTTATGAGAGGAATTACCATGTGCATAATTTAGAGTTGGCAGCCATTGTTCATGCACTGATGATTTGTAGGCACTATGTATGCAGCGTTCCCTGGGAGGTCTATACCGAGCATCGGAGTCTCCATCACTTGTTCAAACAGAAGGACCTTAATTTGCGGCAATGGAGGTGGTTAGAGTCGCAGAAAGACTATGATATCCCCAGATTACACTATCTGGGAAAGGCTAATGTAGTGCCGATGCATAGAGTAGGAAGACTGAGAGCATGAGTAATTTGGCATATTTATTGGTAGTGGACAGGCCACTAGCCATGGAAGTTCAATCTTTGGCCAATTAGTTTGTGAGGTTGGATGTTTTGGAGCCTAGCCAGGTTCTTGCTTGGGTTGTGGCACGACGCAGTGATGTGGTGCAAAGGAGGTTATGGTTGGAGATGATGGAGTTATGCAGCTTCAGGGCTAGATTTGTGTCCCAAATATTGATGGGTTGAGATAGTTGATCCTTCAGGAGGCTCACGGTTCGCGCTATTCACCCAAGTGTCACGAAGATGTACCCTAACTTGAAACATCACTATAGGTGGCGGAGAACGAAGAAAGATATTATCAGTCATGTCTAGAGATACCAGAGTGGAAGTTGGAGTGCATCACTATGGATTTTTTGGTAGGCTTACCACAAACCTTGAGGAAATATGACGCAGTCTGGGTTATTGTGGATCGGTTGACTAAGTTTGCACACTTCAATCTGGAGATGACTTCCTAATCTTCAGAGCAGCTAGCTCAGATTTGTATCTATGAGATTAATTGCCTGCATAACATACCCATTTCCATCATTTCTGATCGGGGCACGCAGTTCACATCACATTTTTGGAGAGCTGTGCAGCGTGAGTTGGTGTCACGACCCAGATTTCCCACCCTCGGGTGTCGTGATGGCGTCTACTAGTGAAAGCTAGGCAAGCCAGTCAATCGGACTAACTACCACATTTCTATTTACGAATTCATTACATCACAAATGCATCAACTGAAAAGCAGTAATTCAACAAGCGAAATAAACACAAAGTTAACACTTTAACAACCATCGCCGATAAACTATCCACAACGGTCTACCCAAGATCTGGTGTCACAGTTTCATAGACTATTTAAGAGTACAACAAAAAGGTTCTGAAGAATATAACAAAACGCTGTTCTGGACTACATAGAAGAAACAGATACAAGAAATGGACAGGGGACACCAAGATCCACAGACATCTGCAGAACTACCTTGGGTCGCCTGAAAATAGAGGCTAGAAGCTTCCTGCTGTTCGTAGCCTACGGCACTGAGATCGGCACAAAAGAGTGCAGAGTGTAGCATCAGCTCAACCGACCCCATGTGTTGGTAAGTGCCTGGCCTAACCCCGGCGAGGTAGTGACGAGGCTAGGACCAGACTCTAGATAAACCTGTGAAATTTTAAGCATATATGTATCTACAGCAACAGATAAAAATACATAAACAATTTAAAACGGGGAAAAAGAAAACATACATCGGAATAGCAGACAAATAAAATGAAACGAATCATCAATGAGTAAGAAAGAAAACTGCAATTCATCCTTTAACACAATGAAATGTAGTAAAATCCACCCTTTTTCCTCCAGTAACCTCTTGTTGCAGGCGTGCAACCCGTTCCCACTTATAGTAACCTCTTGTGGCAGGCGTGCCACCCGCTCCCACATACATTACATCCCGTGGCAGGCGTGCCACCCGCTCCCACTTATATAATATCTCGTAGCAGGAGTGCCACCCGCTCCCACTTTCGTAGTATCTCGTGGCAGGTGTGCCACCCGCTCCCACTTACAATTTATATTGTGGTAGACATACCACCCGCTCCCACTTTCATAATATCTCGTGGCAGGCGTGCCACCCGCTCCCACTTACAATTTATACTGCAGTAGGCGTACCACCCGCTCCCACTTTCATAATATCTCGTGGAAGGCGTGCCACCCGTTCCAACTTTCACAATCACAACAATCACAAGAAGTCCCGGCACGGGATCAAATCAACATAACAACTTCCCAGCAAGGGAACAAATAACAGCAACACAATCATCCTGGCCAGGGGGAAATTCAGCTATAACCAAATCAAACTTGACTTGTATTTAGCTCAATCAATGCCAGTACTCAATTACAGTCAATATCCTTCAACTAACCTCCCAACCCAATTATCATTTCGTTGACTCTAGACACGACTTTACTAATGTGACACTGGACCCTTTAAACTGCTGACGGACTCCTAAAACACTACCCACAGTTTTGACACTGAACCTCTTCGACTCCTAACAATTCTTACTCAACTAGTCTAGTTGACCATCAACTTTATGCCGAATAGAAGAAACTTTGTGGTAGGCGTACCACCCGCCCTCAATTGACAACATCTTGTGGTAGGCGTGCCACCCACTCCCACATGCGACACATCATAACAATTCAAGGAAAATATTCAACAATTTGAAACAACAGTCACACAACGATTAACCATATAGGACCCACGTTCATGCGTGACACCAACATATAGACACCCTTCACCATGCCTATACGTTGTTCTCAAGAAGGAGCAAGTTAGCAAACAAGACACGATTTCTAATCCCTCAAGCTAAGGTTAGAACGAACACTTACCTTTCTTTGCGAAAATTCCTAGATTTCCAACAATTCCTCAAGCCCAACCTTTTATGGGTACTCACGAACTTTAGGTGGACACAATCGAGGCTAACGAGCTGCAACTTGGTAGGGTGCCTTAACTCAGTTGAAATCTTGGTACGATTTACAACAATTGTGGGCTGGGTCTTTGGTGTTAGAGGGTGGGGTTTCTTGTGATAGATGTTGGGGTTTGTTTTCAAGGTGATTTGGAGGTTGATTTGCTGGGGTTTGAGGGTGTTTTAGTGAGTTTTTCTGAGGTGACTGACGAAATAAGGGGGTTTTTTGCATGTTAGGGTTCCTAGCTCCTATTTATAGTGGGTCAAAGTTCGGGATAAAATAAAAGTTCAGGTGTCCAGAATGCGATCGCATTCTGGTCGCAAACTCAACATGCGGTCTGCATCTGGACCGCATTTTTGGCATCGGATTTGGCCCAAAACTCTGCCTCACTCTGTGATTTCACTGTGGTATTTGCAGTTCGCATTTGATAAATGCGGTCTGCATTTCTCGCCACATTTTTGACATGAGACTTGTCCAGTTCTCTGTTCCAATCTACGATAAAGGCAGCAGAATTTGCGGTTCGCATTCCTGAAATGCGGTCCGCATTTCAGATAGTATTTATGGCATGAATTTTGCCCAGAAATCTGTCCAAGTATGCGATGCTTGTATAAGATATGCGGTCCGCATGTCTAAAATGCGACCGCATATCCTGCATTACTTACCATTTTGAACTCTTTTCTTAGTTATTAGATTCTTATACCTCATACCCCGCAAGAATGTTAAAATTGCATAATTACAAAGAGGGATTTGTACTTAAAACAAGCCGAATCTAGACAATTAGTATTATATGTGTTTCTACGACACATTGGGCCGTTACAGTTGGGCACGCGGGTCGAAATGAGTACCACGTTTTATCCTCAGATGGACGGACTATCCGAGCGCATTATTCAAATTTTGGAGGACATGTTGCGAGGATGGTCTATGGATTTAGGGGTTCGGTAGGACCAGTTTTTACCTCTAGAGGAGTTTGCCTAAATCAACAACTATCAATCGAGCATCCATATGGCTCCGTATGAGGCCTTATATGGGAGACGATGTTGTTCGCCGATTGGTTGGTTTGAGCCCGGTGAGGCTAGATTATTGGGCATTGATTTGGTCTGTGATGCTTTGGAGAAGGTTAAGGTGATTCAGGAGAGACTTTGTATAGCTCAGTCCAGGAAAAAGCGTTATGTGGATCGGAAGGTTCAAGATGTGGCGTGATGCAGTTTGGGAAGAAGGAAAAGTTAAGCTCAAGGTCTATTGGCCCATGTGAGATCTTAGGGAGAGTTGGCGAGGTTGCTTATACGCTTGCATTATTCCTTGCCTGGCAGGGGTACATCCGATATTTCATGTTTCCATGCGTCGGAAGTACCATGAGGATAGGTCACATGTTTAAGGCTTCGGCACGATACGTTGATGAGAATTTGACCTATGAAGAAGAGTCGGTGGCTGTTCTAGACCGGTAGGTTCAAAAACTGAGATCCAACAGTTTTCTTTCTGTGAAGGTGCAGCGGAGAAGTCAGACGATTGAGGAGGCTATGTAAGAGTCCGAGTCCGATATGCGGAGTAGATAGCCACACCTTTTTACCAGTCCAGGTACATTTCTGTGTCCGTTCGAGGTTTAGAGGTGGTGAATGTGACGACCCGATAGGTCATTTTGAGTACTAGCCTTAATTTTTGTGTTCCGAGACCTCTCATAGCTTTATTGATGTTATATGACTTGCATGTGTGCTCCGTGTAGTTTTTCGGAAAGCTTTTATGTGAAAGTTTTAAGAAAATATGAATTTTGACGTAATATGAGACTCAAGTTGACCACGGTCAACATTTTTGGTAAACGACCTCCGATCGGTATTTTGACAATTCGAGTAGGTTCGTATGATGTTTTTGGACTTGTACGCACATTTCGTTGGGGTTCCGAGTGCCCAAATGCGTTTTGGCGCATTATATAAAAGTTGGAAAAATGAGTTTCAAAGTTGAAATTTTGAGTTCTGATGATCGATTCTTGATAATTTGAGTTAGTGAGCGAGTTCGTAGGATGTTACTGTAAGGCCCTGTAAAATTTTACCTAAAACTCAAGGTTTCGTGGTACCAAGATAGACGTATGTGTTGATGATTGTGTGTTGGGGAGTTGAAGAAAACTTTTGGTAGTGTAGGGCGTTTTTGTGGTCCATTCTACTGTCGTTGAATTGATCTGCAGACCGTAGATTAGCTGTATAGTGAAGCTGAGAACTCGGCAAATTTGGATGATATTTTGTGGTAAATTATGCAGCCGCATAATCGTTTCGCGAGCCGCACATTCGACGCAGAAGCCAACATGAGAAACTTCGGAAGGAGGTTCCGCGGTTCATTATAGGACCACAAAACTAGTCTGCGGACCGCAGATCCGACCTGAACAACCCAGTTTTGGGACCTTTTCTGCGGTCCCTTTTGCTGGCCGCAGACCTGTTTCACAGTCTCATATGCGATTGCATACCTTTCTTCGTAGAGTTTAAGTTTGAAAAATTTTACCCGACCCCATTTTTATAAAAACAACTTGTTTGGTTTATCCTAACTGGTATTTTAGAGAGAAGAAAGTGTCCTAGAGTGAGGAAGGAATCCCAAAGCTAAGTGTTTACCAATCTTGGCTCAAGTCTTGAAGAATTCACAAGAAAGAGTCATAAGGCCTTTATCCTAGAGGTAAGATTCTACACCCTAACCCTCAATTTCGAGATTTAACTAAAAATAGGTAATAAGGCAAGCAATTCTTGGGTATGAGATTGTGTCTATGCATGCATGTACAATCATGAGTGCGGGAAGGTAATTGAGCTCAAAAAGGGTAGATCTTGGGTTGTGGGGTGAAGGAAATCCACAATACATGTTGCGGCGTGCAACCCGATCCCAACATTTATCACAATATATGTTGCGGCGTGCAACCCGATCCCAATGTCAATTCATTACAGTAGTGTTGCGGTGTGCAACTCGTTCCAAATGTCAATACATAAACATAAACAACTCAAACACAACCTATAATAGAATCTCAACACGGAAGGAAAATAAAGTGTACTAAACATCAAGGAACTACCAGTACAAATGGAGGATAACCAATACCTCATATCCATAATTCTCTACAATTCACCCATATAAGAATAGCTAAAGAACTCACAGAAATCGAAACAACATAATAAAATGCAACAAGTGGTGTAAATACAATAAAGGCAAGTAACCATGATAAAACGAAGTCATACAATTAGTTCATGTAGAAAAATATAGCACGTAAACAGATATTGAGCGAGAAATGAATAAATCAAACAAGTAAAATTTAAATAATGGATAACAAGTAAGGCATGGATAACAAGTAAGATCATGTAGCATTCAAAGCATATAACAAGAGATAATATGGAATAAGTGATGACATAAATGTAAATAGCCAAACCCGCATGCTTTAACTCGTGACAACATATATACATACGTTGTTTCCCTACATAATTCACATACCAAATAGACCAACAAGTCCTAATTCCCTCAATTCAAAGTTAGACATGACACTTATTTTATAAAAAGTCCCTAATTTTTACCATGAAATTACTAGATTTGATGTTAAAAACTCACTAAAAGTAATGGGAAATAGAAAGAAAATGAATTAAAGTTGCTTACCGATGGATTTGGGAAGAAAAAGTTCTTCAAAAATCACCTCTAGAGTGTTTGGGATTGAAAAATGGTGTAAAATGAGCCAAGTCCTAATTTTCCCCGGCTGCAATTGTGATGCCCACAATTGCGAACATCGCGGCATAAAACATCGCATTTGGGATGAACCCAAAATCGCAAATGCGAGACAGCCATTCCAGCCTAGCTTCCAGTCGTATTTGCGACCTACCTATCACAAAACTAGATCACCTACCTTGAATTTGTGACAGGAACTTTGCATTAGCGAAGATATCAAACCCTTACCAAATGTCACATTTTGTGAGTCTAACTTTGCAAAAGCGGTACTCATAATTACGAACAGGTCATCGGAAATGCGAGACCTGCAGATCTGAAGTGTCGGCTAACACACCAGCAAGCCAAAACCTTCGAAATCACTTCTGAAACTTATCTAACCCCTCAGGCTCCAAACTGAATATGCACACGAGTGTAATAACACCATACAAACTTGATCGCTACCTCAAATCATCAAAATAACATCAAACAACACGAACCGATCATCAAAACTCAAGAATTTTAACTTTAAAACTCATTTTCACAATTTTCACATAATGCGCTGAAATGCACTCAGGTCACCTGTACCCCAACTCAAAGTGCATAAAAATCCTAAAACATCACACGAACCTACCAAAATTTTCGAAACACCGATCTGAAGTCGTTTATCAAGAATGTTGATTGTGGTCAACTCAAGTCTAACTTTATGTTTAAAATCACTTTTTCTTCAAATTTTTATGAAGAAACATTTCAGAAAACGACACGGATCATGCACACAAATCAAGAAACATCAAATGGATCTTATAGAGGTCTTGTAACGACCCAGCTGTTCGTTTTACTTTCTAGATCCCCGTTCCCCTAATTAATACTCCTCGTATATGCCTTTACTATTTTATGACATGAGGGGATGGTTTGTTTGGGTTTGCAAGGGTTGGGGTTGATATCATAACACATGGTTCCTTAATAGTGGCCTAAGATGGCCAAGTTTGACTTGAGTCAACATTTCGAGTAAACCATATCGGAACTGGGATTTGATGGTTCCAATAGGTTTGTATGATGGTTTTGGACTTGGGTGTGTGTTCGGATCAAGTTTCAGGGTGATCCGGGAGCAATACGGCGCTTAATGTTGAAAGTTGGCTCATTGAAGTATTATTGAGGTTCGTCTGGGATTCTGAGCTTGGGAATAGGTCTGTATCATGATTTATCACTTGTACGCAAAATTTTGTGTCATTCCGAGTTGTCTAATTAAGATTCGACGCGTTCAGAGCTAGTTGAAAACTTTGAAGTTCAGAACATGATTCAATTTGGTTTTGGGGTGCGATTCTTAGATTTGATGTTGTTTTACGTGTTCTGATGGTTCGAGCAGGTTCGTATTATATTTATGGACTTGTAGGTGCAATTTGACAGGGTCCCGGGTGGCTTGGGTGAATTTCGGACCACCCGGAGCTAAGTTTAAAAATCTACTATTGCTAGTAATGGTTTCCTTCTTAGCGAACGCAGAGGTGGAGTCGCATTCGCAGAGAAGGAATTTGGGGGACTGGGTATTTGCTCTTTGCAGTCGAGATCCCTAGTCCGCGTTCGCGAAGATCTGGGACATGTAGCCTTCGCGTTTGCGTGAAAGGGTCCGCGTTCGCGAAGCTCAAGCGAGACAAGCCTTCACAATCTCAAGACACCTCTCGCGTTCATGATGAAGGTTCTTAGGGCCTGGGCCAGCTTTGCCTTCATGATCATGAGGCTTCTTCCATGATCGCGAAGAAGGGTCAACTGGCCAGTGACTTGTTTTAAATTGGGCATTGGGTTCATTTTCTCTTATATCACTTTGGGTTAGTCGATTTTGGAGCTCTTGCAAGGGGATTTTTCACCTATCATTGTAAGGTAAGTAATTACTACTTAATGTAAGTTTAATACATGGATTTTGGGTATATTTTAACATATAAATTGTTGAAATTATAGGATTTAGTTCAAAAACCTAGGTTTTGATAAAAATAGGATTAGACAACAAAAATGATTATGGGATTGGGTAGAAATTACATATTTGTGTTCATGATGTTATGGGTAATATTTAATTACATTTATTTCCAGAATCAGGGCATGTGGGTCCGGGGTGAATTTTACGAATCTTCCAATTTGGGTTGGGTAATTACTCTAATCGTTAAAATATAAACTTTTGAGCATATATTGATTAGTTTATACAGCATTTGGTTAGTTTCGGATTGCGTGGCACCGATTTGAGGCTTTAGCGTGGATTGTGGAGTGGGAAGAAGACTTGGAAACGAGGTAAGTCTATTGCCTAACCTTGCAAGAGGGAATTATCCCCGTAGGTGCTATAAATGATTGTTTGCTAATAATTGTGGGTGCTACGTGCGCACGATGTGACGAGAGTCTGCATGTATCTATAATCATGCTCATGTCCGGGTAGTTTTAGGAATTTATCATGTATTACTAGTATTATTTGCATCCAACTTGTTAGTTTAATTTTTTAAATAATAATTGAAATTGGATAAAGGCTTAGTAAAGACTGAGCTGCATTACTTTGACTTTTGGCAGGTTACTTGACTGTTAGTGGAAATTACGCCTTCCTTGATTATTATTCTTATGTATTTAGCCAATAATCAGAGTTCGTAGAGTATTCACTCTTCATGTGGATTGGGCCGAATGCCTTAGAAGTATATTAGATGCATCTATGGTTCGTGTCGGTCGACACTCGACAGTGTACACATTATTCTGGATCGGGCCTTACGACCTCGGCATAAATTGTGTGTGATATTGCTCGGAGACCGATTATTCTTGATATTCTTCCATGATTTGAGAATTATCATTTACTTGATCTCTCTTATTTGTTGAAACTAGTATGTGATAGTTGGAGATTTTTAATCAATATTTATTTAAAGGACCACTTATTTTTTGTTCCTTATTTTATTGTTACTGATGTATTCCATGCCTATTTATAATTTATGCACTTTATTTACTGATCTTAGTAAGTGTCGATGTTGACCCCTCATCACTACTTCTTCAAGGTTAAACTAGATACTTACTGGGTACATGTTGTTTATGTACTCACGCTACATTTCTGCACTAATTGTGCAGGATCTGAGGCAGATGCATATGGTGGCCATTCAGGCGCGTAACCCCGCTACTCGGAGACTTAGTTATGAGATCCTCCTTATGCCTAGTTTTGCAGCACCCGAAGTCTCTTCTTTGCTGTATTTATTTTTCTGTTTTACTCCAGGCAGTAGTATCGGAGGTTTTGTATATTCCACTAGTTTCCTCATACACTTGTGACACCGAATTTTGAGAGATTCTAATAGATATTTCATGGTCTTTGATTATTAAATTTACTACTTCACTCTTTATTTATTTCATGATTTACGTTATTACTATCACTTGTTAATCATTCCCTTATTAAATAAAATCAATGACTTTAAAAGTAGTAAAAATAATAATTACATGGATAATTCACTGTTGGCTTGCCTAGCGGCGACGTTGGGCGCCATCACGGCCTATGGTGGGAATTGAGTCGTGAAATCTTCGTACCAAAGCTCTAAGTTCACATAGGTCTCACAAGTCATGAGGGGGCCTAATAGAGTCATGCGGATCGGTGCGGAGACGTCCATACTTATCTTTGAGAGGCTATGGGGTGTTAGGAAACTTCTCTTTATTCATTTCCTATGGTGTAGTTGATGTTGTGCTAAGTATCTTTCTCTTATTTTCTCACAGAAGGTGAGAACGTGCATGGTAGATGTACCCAGCGGTGAAGAAGCTGCTCCTATTGTTGCTAGAGGCTGAGGCACAGACCGAGGGAGGGCTCAAACTCCTGCTAGAGGATTGGTGAGTCCTGGAGTTGCTCCTATTGTGCCACCAGTGGATCCAGTGGAGGATCCTATTATTGAGGAGCAGGATGAGGTACCTGAAGCTGAGCCGGGCCTGAAAGATTTCATGTCCGCACTGCGATTTCAGGAGGTCATGGGTCCTATGCTGCAGTTCATGGACTATATGATGTATACCGGTTTATTTCTAGCGGACCCAGCCACATCTCAGGCGGGAGGGGGAGCACAGACCTTTACCGCTCAGGCTCTAAGGCACGCTACTGCCATATATTAGACCCCAGGTGCACTACTTGTGGGTCAGGCTCAGCCAGTTGCATCGGCTATCCCAGACCCTAGACCAACCACGACCATTGAGCCGCAGAAGCTATTGGATAGATGGACCTGGCTACATCCTCCTGTATTTGGCAGTGAGTGACATGAGGACCCCCAGGAATTTACTGATCATTGCTGGGACAGACTGCACAGCATGAGAGTATTGGAGTCCCACGGGGTGGACTTTATCACATTTCAGCTGGAGGGCAGGCCCGTAGATGGTGGCAGTCTTATCTTCTCGGCAGACCAGCAAGTTCTCCTCCCTTGACTTGGGACCAGTTCACATGTCTCTTTCTAGAGAGATATATTCCACCTTCTCCGAGGGAAACTTTATGTGGTCAGTTCGAGCGGGTCCAGCAGGGTCATATGTTTGTGATCGATTATAAGACTAGATTTTCTAAGTTGTTTTGCTATGCACTTATGAAACTCCCCACCGATGCAGAGAGAGTGCGGAGATTTATTGTGGGCTTGCACTATAGTATCCATGTTACTATGGCTAGAGAGATTGAGATGGGGAGACCTTACGAGCAAGTTGTGGAGATAGTTCGAAGGATCGAGGGTATTCGTCAGCAGGGTTGAGTGCTCCGTTTGGGGGCAAAGGTTTGTTTCTGAGAGCCAGTCTAGCGGGCCCATATATTCAGCACCGCCGCTTTCTCGGGGTACTCCAGTGCAGCCATATTTTAGCGCCATCCAGAGAGCTCCTACCATCAACCGACTATTCAAGGTTCTTCTAGTGGATGTTCAAGTCCCAAGGTCAGACTCAGGGTCAATCATCTTCCATACCGAGAGGCTGCTATGAGTGCTGGGAGCTTGGTTACGGGAAGAGATTCTGCCCCGGACTCCGGTGCAAGGCAGTATAGTAGGGCCATCAGCCCATGATCATTGCACTAGCTGCTGCACCAGCCGTCCGACTGACCAGAGGAAGATGGCAGGTGAGTAGGGGTCGCCCTAGAGGTGGAGGCCAAACAGGTAGCGTTCCAGCTAGATTCTATGCTTTTCCAGCCAAGACCAGATGCAGTAGCCTTAGACGTCGTGATCACTGGTATTATTTCTGTCTGCCTTAGGGTTGCTTCGGTACTATTTGATCGAGGGTCTATGTATTCATATGTTTCATCTCTATTTGCTCATAATCTGGGTGTCTCTCGTGAGTCCTTGGGTGCTCCTGTATGTGTCCATGCTAGTGGGCAATTCTATTATTGTAGATCGAGTTTACCGGTCCTGTGTTGTGACTTTTTGTGGTTATGAGACTAGAGCAAATCTTTTGTTGGTTGACATGACCAACTTTAAGGTCATCCTGGGCTTGGACTAGTTGTCTCACTACCATGCCATTCTTGATTGCCATGCCAAGACTTTTACTTTGGCGATGCTAGAGTTGCCTAGATTTGAGTGGAGGGGTACATCTAGCCGGGTTATTTATTTCTTGAAGGCTCGACATATGGTCAAGAAGGGTTGTTTGGCTTATTTAGCTTACATTCGGGATACTACTGGAGAGACTCGCATGATTGATTTAGTACCCGTGCTGCGGGAGTTCTCCGATGTATGTACTTCTAATCTACCAGGCATGCCACTAGATCGTGATATCGATTTTTATATTGATTTGGCGCTAGGAACCCAGCCTATCTCTATTCCACTATACCACATGGCTCTAAAAGAGTTAAAGGAGTTGAATGAACAACTTGAGGAGCTGCTAGCGAAGGGGTTCGTCAGGCCAAATGTGTTGCCTTGGGGTGCACTGGTGTTGTTTATGAAAAAGAAGGATGGGACTATAGGGATGTGCATTGATTATCACCAGTTGATTAGAGTTACCATTAAGAACAACTACCCATTGCCGCGTATGCCAGGGTGTTCTCTAAGATCTACTTGAGATCTAGGTATCACCAACTTAAGATTCGTGCTTCGGATGTTTTGAAGACGGCTTTGCAGGCTAGATATGGCTACTATGAGTTTCGAGTGATGTCCTTCAGCTTGACCAACCCCCGGCAGCATTTATGAAGTTGATGAACCGGGTGTTCATGCTATATCTTGACTCATTTTTCATATGCTTCATTGTTGACTTATTGATCTACTCGTATAGTATAGAGGAGGACGAGCACATTTGAGAGTTGTGCTTCTGACCTTGCAGGAACATAAGCTATATGCTAAGTTCTCCAAGTGCGAGTTCTGGTTGGATTCTGTGACATGTATTAGGTGAGGGTATTAAGGTAGATCTCAAGAAAATCGAGGCAGTCCAGAGTTGGCCTCGTTCTACCACAACGACAAAGATTAGGGTTTTTGTTGGGGTTAGCAGGTTATTATCGTTGGTTCGTGGAGGGCTTCTCATCTATTACCCCACCTTTGACTAGATTCACCAAGAAGGGTGCTTCGTTCTGATGGTCCGATGATTATGAGGCGAGCTTTCAGAAGCTCAAGACCGCATTGACTACATCATCAAAGTTGGTGTTGCCTTTTGATTTAGGAATGTATACTGTGTATTGCGACGCTTCATGCGTTGGCTTGGGTTGTGTATTGATGCAGGATGGGCGAGTTGTTGCATATGCATCACGTCAGCTGAATCCTCAAGAGAAGAATCACCTCGTACATGATTTGGAGTTGGCTGTGATAGTTCATGCTCTCAAGATTTGGAGGCATTATCTTTTTGGGGTGTCCTGTGAGGTTTACACCAATCATCGCAGCTTTCAGCATTTGTTTAAGCAGAGGGATCTTAGTTTGAGGCAACACATGTGGCTTGAGTTACTGAAGGACTATGATATTACCATCCCTTATCTTCTGGGCAAGGCAAATGTGGTTGCGGATGCCTCGAGCAGAAAGGCCGAGATTATGGGTAGTTTGGCATTCATTTCAGCAGAGGAAAGGCCATTGGCTTTGGACTTTCAGTCCTTGGCTAACAGACTTGTGAAGTTGGATATTTCGGAGCCCAGTCGAGTTCTTGCATGTGTTGTGTCTCAGTCTTTAGTATTTGGGCGGATCAAGGCTCGTCAATACGATGATCCACACTTGCTGTTTCTTAAGGAGATAATACAACAGGGTGGTGCCAGGGGCTTACTATTGGTGAGGATGGTGTTCTCCGACTCCATGGTCGCCTAAGTGTTCCTAATGTTTATGGCTTGAGAGATAATATTCTAGAAGAGGCACATAGATCTTGGTAATCTATTCATCAAGGTGATACAAAGATGTATCGCAACCTGAGGTAGCATTATTGGTGGTGGCGGAAGAAGAAGGACATAGTTGAGTATGTAGCGAGATGCCTAAATTGCCAGTAAGTTAAAAATGAGCACTTGAGGCCAGGTGGCCTATTTTAGCAGATGGTTATACCGGAGTGAAAATGGGAGTGCATCACTATAGACTTCGTAGTTGGGTTGCCGCAGATGTTGAGGAAGTTGATGCCATTTGGGTCATTGTCGATAGGCTGAGCATGTCGGTGCACTTTATTTTAGTGATGACTACGTACTCGTTAGAGAGATTTCCCAGATTAACATTCAGGAGATAGTCCGGTTGGATGGTGTGCCTATTTCCATCATTTCAGATAGACACTATCAGTTCACTTCACTTTTGTGGAGAGCAATACAGGGCGAGTTGGTACGCGGGTAGAGCTCAGCACAACCTTTCATCCGTAGACCAACGGATAAACAAAGCGAACAGTTCAGATCCTGGAGGATTTGCTCGGAGTGTGTGTGATTGACTTAAGAGGGCAGTGGGATTGATTCTTTCCTTCGTAAAAGGCTGTTTCCTGTCACTGTTTATCTCTGTGTTTTAGTTGTATTAGCGACCCGGTGGACACCACCACAGGTTCAAGACGTGGACTAGAGGGTTCTGAAGATTCTGGATATTACAATGCCAGAAACTAGCCGGTGGAAAGAAATGGCCCCCAAGTATTGGTGGAAGGCCAAGAACTATGGTAAACCGAGCCCTTCTTCCTTTCGTCCTTGTGTGAACACAAGTAACCTTAGCTAACTCCATTTTTCGCTTGATTCAGGACTCCCGCAGGGCTCTGTCACCTGCCCCGAGATGGATATTTTGGCTGACCCCACAGAGGCCGTGAGGGTGCTACAAAGTGCCCTTGCTCGAAACAGTGCCCTTGGATCTACTCTTGGTGATGGTGCTTCCTCTAGAAGTCCCCAGGTAGAGAACAAGCAATCAAAAAGGCGACGTTCTTCATCATCTTGGAATAAAAGTAAGAAAACAAAGAAGGCCACAATCGAGCGTGCCACAGTCACAGTGGTCATTGAGGATGAATGGGAAGCTAGTGATGAAGAGGATTCCCTTCAAAGGATTAACGATCTTGATCGGCTCAACCAGATACTCGACCGGAAGAGCTTCAAACCCTGATTGAAGGTGAGGACCGAGCACTTTGGGGTGAGATGAAGATAGTAGAGGATGCCAATTCTCACTTTCCGACTGCAGTTGCTATTTCTTGTTCCAGAAGCTCAGAAACTAGGCCTTTTCTACCTTCGATTACCGAGCAACCAATAATCAGCACTGCTCTTGTTGTAGCTTCTTCTCAACCTTCAACGCCAACAACTTCACTATAATGACCTGATCAGTTGTTTTATGTAATTGCACCCCGTTACTGTCCGTAGGTTGATTTATGTTGATTTGCCGACATATGGCAATTTGAAGTTGAAAAGTTTGAAAGTAGGTTAACTTTTAGCTATTGATCTTGGAATTTAATTTTTGGGATTTGGAATAGGTCTATTATGGTATTTGGAACTTGTCTGCAAAATTTTGTATCATTTGGAGTTGATTTGATAGGATTCAGATGCTTAGTTGTTCTAGAAGTTTGTGAAATTTATTTTGAAATTCATGCGTTTTAGTGTTTGATTCATAGTTTTTGATGTTATTTTTGTGTTTTGATCGTGTGAACTAGTTCTTATGATGTGTTTAGACTTGTGTAGAGGTTTGGTTTGGAGCTTCGAGGGCTCGGACGAGGTTCTGACATGTTTCAAAATGGATTTGGACAGGACTGCTGGTGCTACTGGTGCTCGGGTATCGCAATTGTGAGCACCAGCATCGCAATTGTGAAGGTGACAGTGGGGGCTCTGATGTCGCATTTTCGAACAAATGTTCGCTTTTGGGTTGGTGGGCTGTTCGCAATTGTGAAGCCTTTTCTCACAATTGCGAGGATGCATGAGGCTGTTAGGGTTCGCAAGTGCGAACTCTGGTTCGCAATTGCAAGGGTTTGTAAATGCGAACCTTGTGTCGCAAATACGAGATTTGCAGCTAGTTAAAGGGCAAGGAGACGGGACTTTTGAAAACATTCTCTTATTTGAAACCTAGACTCGGTAGGAGGCGATTTGGAGAGGGAAATTTCACCTACAAACTTTAGGTAAGTGATTCTAATCTATTTCTAATCATATTTCATCAATATATCTTAGATTTTAACATCAAAATCATGGGAATCAAAGTGACAATTTGTGAAACTTTGTCAAGTTTTTAAAAAATAAGAAATTGAGTTTTGAGAGTCGATTTGGTCTCGGATTTTGAAACTAATGACATATATGAACTCGTGGGGTCATGGGTGGTCAGAATCTACCATTGGACCCGAGTTTTGACCTGACGGACCCCGATTGACTTTTTGAAATTGTAAAGATCTTAGCTTTATCTATTACAATTGCTTTCTCTAGCATTGTTTGATGACATTAATTCGATTTTGGCTAAATTTGAGCCGTGTGGGGGCAAATTTTAGGGGAAAAGCTATTTCCAAGTGTTGAATTAGTCTAATTGAGGTAAGTATATTGCCTAACTTTGTGTTGGAAAACTACCCCTTAGGATTGGTATCGATTGATTGATTATGCTAGTTGAAAGCCGTGTACGCAAGGTGACGAGTGGGTACACGGGTTGTATGTGGTATTTGACAAGTTTAGGTGACTTAGACTATTTCCATGCTTTAATTGAAATGCCTTATCATGTTCCAATTCCCATAGTCAATCTATTTCTCTTCGCGTTAGTCTATCTTTGCATGCCTTAACGGACTTGTTTAACACTTGTCCTACATCTTACTCGATAAATTGCTCTCATGCCCAAGTTGAACTTGTTTCCTTTATTTGGCACATGTCATCTCTTTCATTGTTGATTATCATTTCTTGAAGTGCTTGTACGTGTTATCTCTTTTACTGTTAATTTTCATTATTTGAAAACGTTGTTACTAGTTATATCTTTCGTTGCTATTATTCTCAGAAGTCATGTTATTCCTTCCATTGTGAGTTATTTGTATTTAGTCCGTAGTTACACGTTATCTTTCTTATTGTTGAATTATTTGTGTTGAAGTTGTGGAAGCCGTATAATTTTGAAGGAAGTTGTTAATTGTTAAGTAATCTTTCTTTGAAAATTTTACATTCCTTGTTATTGTTGATATTCTTGCACACGTTGTGGCGGAGCTGCAGGCTTTTGTTGCGGAAACATTAATAGTGTTGTTTGTTGGCAACTTGTGATATATGGACACTTGTGGTGCCAGTTATTATTATGATATGATATTGACGCCCATGCGGCGGTATAAGGCTTGGGGTTAATATGCATGCGGTAGTAAAGGTGGGACTTATGTACGTGTTGCTTGTAGGGGAACTACGTGAAGCAACCCGGCGTCATAAAGTGGGCTAAAATGCATGTAGCTATTTCAGATAAACTGTTTTCGAAACATATTTCAAATGTATAAGGAAGGATTGTGAATTTTTTTTTTCTATTTTTTTCCCTTCCTAATTTAGGAGAAGTGTAAGACTCACACTGCGGTATAAGGAAAGATTGTTATTGAGATTGTGAATTATGAATACAAGGTGGTACCTCATTGTGATTCTTGTTGTTTCATTTTTACTAGTTTTTGTCTGCTATCGTCCTTATATGATCGTTCTCGTTCTCCTGAACTGCCTACTTTATGTTATTTCCGTGCATACAATTCCAGTATTAGTTCATATCGTTAATTGTTTCGTATCAGTTATTTCTCCGGTTTTCATTATTTATCTTTATTACATTTTCATACTGTTTATCTATATCATAGTAGGTGTCTTGACCTGGCCTCATCAATACTCTACTGAGGTTAGGCTTGATACTTACTTGGTACAGTTGTGGTTCACTCATAATATGCTTCTGCACATATTTGCGCAGATCCATGTACGTCTGCTCGTGCCCGTCATTAGAGATCATCAATTAGCTACTTTATGGAGACTTCAAGGTATGCCTGCTCGGCGTCTGTAGGCCACAGAGTCACCTTCCCTTATTCTTATTTATTTTTGTATTTTCTTTGAAATAGTGATGTAGTAGTGACTCTAGTTTTACTGTGTAGAGCTTATGACCCAGTTCCATCGTTTTTGGATAGTGCAATGATGAGATTATGTTTTCGGAAGGTTATATCAATTATTCAGCTTGTTTTAGTATATTTTTTAAACTATTCCTGCCAAGTTATTATTAACTGTTAGGCTTACATAGTCGCAGAGACTAGGTGCCATCAATACATTTAGGGAGGGGGAATTGGGATCGTGATAAGTTGGTGTCAGAGCTCTAGGTTCATAGGTGTTACGAGTCATAAACATGTTTAGTAAAGTCTTTTGGATCGGTACGGAGATGTTTATACTTATCTTCGAGAGGCTACAGAACAGTTAGGAAAACTTCACCTCTTTGATTCCTTATTGTGCAAGTTGGTTGACTTCAAAAACAAAAAGCTGAACCTTTGACTTTCTATTCTCTCAAAGATGGTGAGGAAACGCATTGCTGGATAATACGATTAGAAACCCGCGCCCCCTGCTAGAGCCGTGAGAGGCCAGGGCCGGGGCCGGGGAAGAGGCCAAGGAGGGGCACGTGGTGCAGCCAGAGCACTTGCCCGAGCTGCGACTGAGGAGCCATCAATAGCTCTAGTTGGGGGACAGGCACCCGAGGCGCCTGTTTCCACCCCAGCACTTTTTGAGCCCTCACACCGTTGTTGAGCATGTTTGGTACTCTAGCTCAGGCGGGGTAGATTCCACTTTCCCCAGCCACAACTCAAGCTGGGGGAGGAGCTCAAACTCCCACAACCCGTACCCTAGAGCAGCGGCTCCAAGTTGATCATCTCCCAAAGGTTATACTGGTACATCATGTTGTTCCCGTTCAGCCCGCAGTTAGGGCAGCAACATCTGAGGAGGTATAGCTTAGACTTGATAGGTTCAAGAAGTATTACCCTCCTATTTTTAGTGTTTTAGCTTTAGAGGAGTGCCACTATACTCTCCGCACCATGGGTATCGCGGAGACATGTGGGGTTGCTTTTACTATGTTCCATCTGTTGGGAGCAACGTATCTGTGGTGGCTAGTGTACGAGGAGGGTAGTCCAGCTGATGCAGCTTCACTTACATGGACTCGGTTTTCCGAGTTGTTCCTGAGAGAATTTGTTCATCAGACCCTTAGGGATGCATGGCTACGGAGTTCGAGCAGCTACGCCAGGGTACTATGACAGTGTCGGAGTATGTTTTCTGATTCAATGATTTGTCTAGGCATGCACTTGCCTTGGTTTCTACTGTTAGAGAGTGATTTCGTCTATTTATCGATGGGCTCAACTATGGTATTAGATTAAGCATGGCTCAAGAGTTGCAGATAGATACCCTATATCAGCAGGTGGTAGAGATTGCACAGAGGTTCGAGGGTATGCGGGGCCTTGAGAGAAGGGACAGGGAGGCAAAGAGGCCTAGTGGCACGGGAGGATTTAGTGGTGGCCCCACTGAAGCTACAACCTGTCATGGTATAGGCTGTGTGAGTCTTCTAGTTCACTTAGCACTTCCAGCTTCTAGTGGTGCTCCTGTTGTCCGAGGTCTCAGGTTGCACACTTTGCTCAGCCACTTTCTAGTGCACCTCCTGCACGGGGTGCCTTCAGCTGTCAGTCCAGCCAACCAGGCCCGAGCCAGTCCCAGCAGCCACACCTACCGAGATGTTGCTTTGAGTGTGGTGATACGTGCCACATGGTTAGAGGCAGCACCAGACTCAGGAGGGGTGCACCTCTATAGGACACTCAAGCTCCACGGATTTAGTTAGGTCCGCAGACTTACCAGGCTATGATTGCTAACTTAGTTGCCGCTCCTCTCGCACAGCCAGCTAGGGGTAGGGGATGGGTGTGTAGAGGCCGCCCTAGAGGGGGAGGCCACACCAGATTCTATTCTTTTTCGAGTAGGACAGGGGTAGTGGATTCAGACTTAGTCAATATAGGTATGTTTCTGGTTTGCCGTGGCGATGCATCAGTCTTATATGATTCGGACTCCACTTATTCAATTGTTTCATCTCACTTTGCTCCATATTTGGATATATTCCATGATTCTTTGAGTTCTCCTGTCTATTAGATTGGTGGTTTTGAGATCAGAGTTGATCTATTATTACTTAGTATGGTAGTATTTTATGTTATATTGGGCATTGACTAGTTGTCGCACTATCATGCTATTCTGGATTGTCACGCCAAGATTGTGACGCTGGGTATGCCAGGTTTACCATGGTTAGAGTGGATGGGTGTATTAGATTATGTTCCTAGCAGGGTTGTATCATTTCTCAAGGTTCAGTGGATGGTTGAGAAGGGGTGGTATGCTTATCTTGTCTTAGTGAGAGATGTCAGTGGTGATACTCCTACCATTGAGTCAGTTCCGGCAGTGAGAGACATCCCAAATGTATTTCCAACGGATCTTCCGGCATGCCGTAAGATAGGGATATCGATTTTTGTATTAACTTAATGCCGGTCACTCGGCCTATTTCTATTCCACCATATCATATGACCCCAACAGTGTTGAAGGAGTTAAAGGAGCAGTTGCAACAGTTACTTGATAAGGGTTTCAATCGGCCTAGTATGCCTCCTAGGGGTGCTCCGATCTGTTTGTGAAGAAGAAGGATGGTTATATGCGCATGTGTATTGATTATCGGCAATTGAACAAGGTTACAATGAAGAACATTTATCCATTTCCAAGAATTGATGACTTATTTGATCAGCTACAAGGTGCCAGAGTGTTTGCAAAAATTGATTTGCTTTTGGGTTATCCTCAGCTGAAGATTCAGGATTCGAATATTCTGAATATTACCTTTAGGACTCGGTATGGTCACTACGAATTCCTTGTGATGTCATTTGGGCTCACCAATGCCCCAGAAACATTTATGCACATGATGAACGTTGTATTCCAGACTTATCTTGATTAATTTGTTATTATGTTGATTGACATCTTGGTGTACTCCCGCAGTCGGGAAGACCATGAGCAGCATTTGAGAATTGTGCTCCAGAACTTGAGAGAGAAGAAGTTGTTTTTGGCGGCACTATTTGTACGGTGTCCGTTGTGAGGTCTATACCAAACATCAAACTCTATAGCATCTGTTCAAACAGAAAGATCTTAACTTGCGAAAGGTAGTTAGAGTTGCTTAAGAACTATGATATCACCATTCTATATCATCCCGGGAAGGCCAATGTGGTGGTCGATGCCTTGAGTCGAAAGGCGGAGAGTTTGGGTAGTTTAGCATATCTACCGGCAACAAAGAGGTCATTAACATTGGATGTTCTAGACTTAGCCAACCAATTTGTTAGATTAGATGTTTCGGAGACTAGTCGAGCTCTTGCTTGCATGGTTTCCTTATCTTCTGTATATGATCGTATCAGAGAGCGTCAGTATGATGACCCCCATTTTCTTGTCCTCAAGGACATAGTTCAGCATGGCGATGCCAAGGAGGTTACTATTGGAGATGATGGTGTGTTTCAGATGTAGCGCCGGTTATGTGTGCCCAATGTGGATGGGTTGCATGAGTTGATTCTTCAAGAGGCCTAAAGTTCGTGATACTCCATTCATCCGGGTGTCGCTAAGATCTATCAGGATTTGAGGCAGCACTATTGGTGGAGGAGAATGAAGAAAGACATAGTGGAGTATGTAGCTCGGTGCCTAAATTGTTAGCAAGTGAAGTATGAGCATTAGTGGTCGGTTGCTTTGTTTCAGCTACTTGAGATTCCTGAATGGAAATAGGAGCATGTCACCATGGACTTTGTTGTGGGGCTCCGATGAACTCAGAAGAAATTTGACGCGGTATGGGTGATTGTGGACTAGTTTCCAAGTCAGCTCATTTCATTCTGGTAGTGACTACCTATTCTAAGAGCAACTGGCTCAAGTTTATATCCGCGAGATTGTCCGACTTCATGTCGTACCGCTATCCATCATCTCTGACCGGGATACGCAGTTCACATAACATTTTTGGAGAGCTGTAAAATGTGAGCTAGGCACACAGGTTGAGTTGAGTGAATAATTTTTCATATATTGGAATATATGCTTTGTGCCTGTGTTATGGATTTCGGGGGTTCTTCGGATCAGTTCTTCCCATTTGCGGAGTTTGCCTACAACAACAGCTACCAATCGAGTATTCAGATGTCTCCTTATGAGGCCTTATATGGGAGACAGTGTCGTTTTCCAGTTGGTTGGTTTGAGCAGGGAGAGGCTAAATTATTAGGCACATATTTGGTTCGAGATGCTTTGGAGAAGGTCAAGATGATTCAGGATTGGCTTCATACAGCCCAATCTAAACAGAAGAGCTATGCAGATCGGAAGGTTCGTGATGTTGTATTCATGGCTGGAGAGCGAGTCTTGCTCCGGGTTTCACCCGTGAAGGGTGTAATGAGGTTCGGGAAGAAGGACAATGTCACGACTCAATTTCCACTATAGGCTGTGATGGCGCCCAATGTCGCTAGCTAGGCAAGCTAACGGTAAACTACCATTTAATTGGTCATTTTAATATTTTTAAAATCTTTAATTTTTATTTAATAATGAACAAATAGTAAGTGAGCATAGTAATATAAAGCATAACCGAAACAAAATAGTAAGATAGTTAATTAAGTAATTAAAATCCATGAGTGTCTACTTGAATTTCCAAAAATCCGGTGTCATAAGTGCTCAAGCATCTAGCAGAATATATAAAACTCCCTAAGAACTATTGTTTGAAACAGAATAGACAGAAATGATAAAACATAACAAGAGAAGACTCCGGGTGTTGCAGAATGGAGCATGAGAAGCAGCTCACCATTAAGCCTCCTGGTAATGCGAATGCGCACCCGAACGAACTCCAGATGCACCTGCCTCAGAACCTGCAAAATATGTGCATAAGTATAGCGTGAGTATGTAAACACTGTGCACTAAGTAAGTATCTAGACTATCCTCGAAGAATTAGTGATGAGGGGTTGACATCGGCACTTACTAGTGGGCAATATACATAATGTACACGAATATTTAATAGGCATGAACTACGACCCCAGTAGTGGCATAAGAGGCAATACTTAAATGATCTTTTAACAAAATAACAATTAAATGTCCCCAAATATCACATGCTAATTTCAACAAATAAGGGCCCAACAAAATCCTCAAGTCATGAAAGACATATAAAGTATAATCGGACTCCGAGTGACAACATGCACGAGTTATGCTGAGGTCGTACGACTCCATAATAATCGTTTACATACACTACCGAGGTCGTACTGCCCGATGCATGGATGCATCCCAAAATATATATAAATATTGACGAGGCATTCGGCCCGATCCATAGGAATAGGGAAAACTCTTCGGATTACGAATTATGTATTTATAACTTCAAGGTAAGCCCATAAAAGGATAGAAAGTTCCAACAATGATTAAACATGCCACCAAATCTCTAAGTAATGAAGCTCTATTTAACATAATCTTTAACGAATTTTTTACTTATTAATTAGAACATTTAAACGAGCAAATTGAGTTCAAATAGTGTAAGTGATGGCATAATAAATGCCTATGCCTACCCGAACATAACATGAATTTTAGCTATACACGGACTCTCATCACTTTATGCATACGTAGCACCCACAATTAGTAGCAAATAATGATTTAAACAGCTTGGGGTTAATTCCCTCCTACAAGGTTAGGCAAGAGACTTACCTCGTTTCCAAGTCCCGTTTCCGGTCCACAAATCACTCTAAAAGCCTCAAGTCGGTGACGGACAATCTGAAACTAGCCAAAGGTTGTACAAATTAATCAATAATTGTTCAAAAGTTCATATTTTAACTAGTATAGTGATTACCCAACCCAATTTGGAAAGTTCCTAAAATTCAAACCTCGGGCCCACATGCTCGGATTTCGGAAATTTTTGTAAATAATTATTACCCACAACCTTACGAACGCGATGAGTCAACCGCGAACGCGAAGGCCGATGGTTCCAAGCCTCCGCGAGTGCTGCCCTTTCTTTATAGCACGAAGAGCAAATGCATCCAGTCCCAAATCCTTCATCACGAACGCGAGGGTCCTTCCGTGTTTGCGAAGAAGTAAACCAGAACCAGCACACCAGCAGTTATGGACTTAGCTCCGGGCGGTCCAAAACGCACCCTAGCCCGCTGGAGCACTTTCCAAATGCATCAACAAGTCCATAACCACAATATCGACCTGCTCGAACACTCATAACACATAAAACAATATCAAAACTAAGAATCACACCCCAAAACCAAATTAAATCAACTTATGAATTACAAATTTCTCAACAAGCTCCGAACGAGCTAAATGACACATAGACTACTCGGAATGACTCCAAATTTTGCGTGTAAGTTATAAATCACCATAAGGACCTATTCTTAGGCTCGGAATCCCAAACGGACCTCGATAACATCAAAGTCTACTCCAAACCAAATATAAAGAACGAAAAACCTTTAATGATCCAATTTTCAACATTAAGCATCGAAGCGCTCCCGGATCACCCGAAACCCAATCTGAACACACGCCCAAGTCCAACATCATCATACGAACCTATTGGAACCATCAAATCCTAGTTCGGAGGTCGTTTACTCAAAATGTTGACTCAACTCAAACATGGCCATCATAAGCCACTACTAAGCAACTAAGTGTTTCGATTTCAACCCAAACCCTTCCAAACCCAGACCAACCATCCTGGCAAGTCATAAAACAGTAAAAGCACATACAGGGAGTCATAATTAGGGGAACGGGGGTGGTCTATAAAGCAAAATGACCGGTCGGGTCGTTACATTCTCCACCTCTTAAGCAAAAGCTCGTCCTCGAACGGGTCTAGAATCATACTTGGAGTGCTGAATAAGTGCGGATATCTGCTCCTCATGTCCTCCTCCGCCTCCCAAGTCGCTTCCTTGACTGGTTGATGCCTCTATTGGACCTTTACCACAGAAAACTTGTTGGACCTCAACTGGCGAACCTGCCTATCAACAATAGCAACTGGCTCTTCCTCATAACCCAAGATCTCATCTAGCTAAGTCGTGTTGTAATCTAACACATGCAACGTGTTGGCATGGTACTTCCGAAGCATAGACACATGGAAAACCGGATGAACTCCCTAAAGATTGGGAGGCAAAGCAAGCTCATAATCAACCTCCCCAACTCACATCAACACCTCAAATAGGCTAGTAAACCTTGGGCTCAGCTTGCCCTTCTTCATAAACCTCAAGATACCCTTCATCGTTGAGACTTTCAAGAGAACCTTCTCGCCCACCATAAATGAAAAATCATGTGCCTTTTGATCCGTGTATCTCTTCTGTCTACACTGTGCTATGTGAAGTCGCTCCTAACTCAAATTTACCTTCTCCAAGGCATCCATCACTAAAACAGTGCCATATAACCTAGCCTCGTCGGGCTCAAACCATCTGATAGGCGAACGACATCGTCGACCATATAGAGCCTCAAATGAAGCCTTCTCGATGCTGGACTGATTACTGTTATTATAAGCAAACTCTCAAAGGCAAGAATCAATCCCACTGTCCTTCGAAGTCAACCACACACACTCTGAGAATATCCTCCAGAATCAGAATTGTCCGCTCCGACTGCTCCCCCGTCTATGGATGAAAGGCTATACTGAGCTCTACCTGGGTACCTAATTCACTCTATACGACTCTCCATAAATACAATGTGAACTGAGGGCCTCTATCTGAAATGATGGAGACAGGCACACCATGCAACCGGATAATCTCATGAATGTAAATATGGGCCAGTCTCTCTAAAAGTTACATAGTCATAACCGGATTAAAGTGTGCCGACTTGGTCAGTCTGTCGACAATAACCCAAACGGCGTCAAACTTCCTCAACGTCCGCGACAACCCAACTACAAAGTCCATAGTGATCCGCTCCCATTTCCACTCTGGTATAACCATCTATTGGAGTAGGCCACCTAGCCTATGGTGCTCATACTTAACCTATTGGCAATTTAGACACCTCTCTACATACTCAATTATGTCTTACTTCATCCGCCGCCACCAATAATGTTGCCTTAAGTCGAGATACATCATAGTAGCACTTGGATGAATAGAATACTGAGAAGTGTGCGTCGTCTCTAGAATCTAATCCCAGAAGAAATCAACAATAGGAAAACATAGGTGACCCCGGAATCACAAAACACCATCCTCGCTGATAGTAACATCTTTGTCACCACCCCATAGTACCGTCAACTAGCAAGTGCGGATCATATTACTGACGAGCCTTGATCCACTCAAATAATGAAGACTGAGCCATGACACTAGCATAAACTCGACCGAGCTCTAAAATATCTAACCTCACAAGTCTGTTAGCTAAGGACTGAATGTCCAAAGACAATGACCTCTCCTCTGCTGAAATAAATGCAAAACTACCCATACTCTCAACCTTTCCGCTCAAGGCATCCGCAACCACATTAGTGTTGCTCGGATAGTAAAGGATGGTAGTATCATAGTCCTTCAGTAACTCAAGCCACCTGCATTGCCTCAAATTAAGATCCCTCTGATTAAACAAATGTTGCAAGCTACGATGATCAGTGTAAACATCACATGACACCCCATAAAGATAATGCCTCCAGATCTTGAGAGCATGAACTATCGCGGCCAACTCCAAATCATGTATGGGGTAATTCTTCTCGCAGGGCTTCTGCTAATATGAAGCATATGTAATAACTCGTCTCTCCTACATCAATATACAACCTAGGACAACGCGTGAAGCATCACAATACATAGTATACATCCCTGAACAGGAAGGCAATACTAACACTGGTGTGTTGTAGTCAACGATGTCTTGAGCTTCTAAAAGCACACCTCGCAATTGTCGGACCATCAGAATGGAGCACCCTTATGGGTCAATCTAGCCAAAGGTGCTGCACAAGATGAGAAGCCCTCCACAAGACCATGATAGTAAACTGCTAACCCCAAGAAACTCCTGATCTCGACGGCTATGGCGGGATGAGGCCAACTCTTGACTGCCTCGATCTTCCTGGATCTACCTTAATACCCTCACCTAACATAACATGTCCCAAGAATGCCACAGAATATAACCAGAACTCGCACTTGGAGAACTTAGCATATATCTTTTGTTCCCACAACATCTAAAGCAGAACTCTCAAATGTTGCTCGTGCTCCTCCATACTACGCGAGTAGATCAATATGTCATCAATGAAGACAATGACAAATGAGTCTAGATATGTCCTGAACACTCGGTTCATCATATCCATAAACGCCGCCGGGGCGTTGGTCAAGCCGAAAAACATCACTAGCAACTCATAGTGGCCATATATAGTCCGAAAAGCCGTCTTCGGAACATCCGAAGCACGAATCTTTACCTGATGGTACCCATATCTCAAGTCCATCTTAGAGAACACCCTGACACCCTGGAACTGGTAAAAAAATCACCAATACACTGTAGCGAGTAATTGTTCATAATGGTAAATTTATTTAACTGGCGGTAATCAATGTGCATATGCATGCTCCCATCCTTCTTTTTCATAAATAACACTGGTGCACCCCAAGGCGACATACTCGGCCTAACGAACCCCTTCGTTAGCAACATCTCAAGCTGTTCCTTCAACTCTTTCAACAATTTCGGAGCCATACAATGCAATGGAATAGAGATAGGCTGGATACATGATGCCAAATCAATACGTAAATCAATATCACGATCTGGTGGCATGCTTCATAGATTAGAAGGAAATACATTGGAGAACTCCCACACCATGGGCACTAAATAAATCATGGGAGTTGTATGGGGTCGGATACGATCGATTGCATAGGGAGCACCGGTTTTGGCTTTTGAAGATCGACGTCGATTGAGGTCGCCCTCCTGTAAGTCGGGACTGGCACATCGAGAAGGAGAGTCCGAGGTTGGACATCATCAGAACGAAGATCGAAGCCAAGGCGTTCAAGATGAGATTATCGAGACCGGTCCGGTTAAAACATCTTATGGTAAAAGTATCAGATTTACATAACAGAAGGGCCGGAAATCTCGTGACATGTAAACATCTCAGTGGGAATCACGGCCCAAATCAGCAAAGATGTTGAACCCAATAATTTTAGGGATTTTTTACCCTGTAGATAAGTCTTTTACCTTGTATAGAATTCTTTTTCCCTTCCTATATAAAGAGGCAGCCCTACTGTAAAAAGCATACACAAGATACGATCAATACACAAAGTTTAGCATATTTTGACTACTTGCTTCATCAATACTAATTTCATTCTCGTTCATCTTATAAGATTCTACTGCAACTGAATTAATCAATATCGGTGGTTTGCTTACTCTCTTACTAACTGAATTTAGCCTTTATTTGTCATTCATTCTTTAACTGTATCAGGCCAAGTCACGTATCCTTAAAACCACATATAAATTTAATTGTTACTCGTAATTAAGGGTAAACAGTTTGGCGCCCACCGTGGGGCTAACGATAATAGTGAACGTTTGATACAAATTTCTGTCACACATTATTTTACCCTTGTTTCTTTGAATAACTCTTTTGGTTTCAGGTTATAACGCAATCATGTCGCACTCACAATCTATGCCTCAGTTCGTTAATGGCGAGTTCGATCACCAGGGTGAAAATAACAATGTGATGCCCGGTAATGAAATTTGAGTCGACGCCAATTCTCAAATGGCGATCTATGTGGATCAGACTTCTGGCCCTTCCAACAGTGTTGAAAGAGAACATCGTTCAAGAACTCAAAACGACGAAGGAGATAGAATTAGTCTCAGAATGATATATGATATGTTACAACCCCAGCAAGCGGCCATCGCTCAGTTGCAAAGTCGCATTCAGGTTTCCAATAGGGTTGAAGTCGGTTCTTCTCGAGAGGTCATCCCCGAAAATGAACCGGCCACAGCGCAACTGGACGAAAGCGGATCAAGGGCAAATCTCGGGATTATGAAGATGCTTGAAGAACTGACTAAGCGAGTCGAGTCGAGCGAGAAGAAGATTGAAGCCAATGACAAAAAAGTAGAAACGTATAGTTCGAGGGTGGATTAGATTCCAGGAGCACTCCCCGGTGTTGAAAGGTTTAGATTCGAAGAAATTTGTGCAAAAGCCTTTCCCATCAAGTGCTGCCCCAAAACCTATACCAAAAAAGTTCTGCATGCCAGAAACCCCCAAGTACTACGGGACATCTGACCCAAATGGGCACGTAACGGCATACACATGCGCCATAAAGGGAAATGATCTTGAAGATGATGAGATTGAGTCTGTTCTCCTAAAGAAATTTAGAGAGACCTTGTTAAAGGGAGCAATGACTTGGTACCACAACTTGCCCCCGAATTCCATCGATTCTTTTGCCATGCTTGCGGACACCTTTGTAAAGGCTCATGCGGGTGCCATCAAAGTCGAGGCTCGGAAATCAGACTTGTTTAAAGTTAGCAAAGAGACAACGAGATGCGGAGGGAATTTGTATCTCGCTTTCAAATGGAACGGATGGACCTACCACTGGTTACTGATGACTGGGCCGTGCAGGCCTTCACCCAAGGGCTCAACGCTCGGAGTTCAACGGCTTCACAATAACTGAAGCAAAGCTTGATTGAATATCCGGCTGCTACTTGGGCAGATATTCACAACCGGTACCAATTGAAGATTAGGATCGAGGATGATCAACTTAGAGCCCCCTCGGGATCCACTTACCCTATCAGAACTCACGATAGGGTTCGACGAAATAATTACCGAGAATCAAGATCGAACAGGGACAGGCATCGACCGTATCCTGGAGACCGAAAAGCCATTCCAGTAAGGCAGGGTTCCCCGAGATGGGAAAGGAGGGATGACCTTAATCGAAGGAACCAGGGATCATTGGCAAGAACTAACTTCGAGAGAGCTACTGGTCACCGAGAAGCACCATGACTGTCCGAATATAACTTCAACGTTGACTCGGCGACTCTCGTATCGTCATAGGTCGCATTAAGGATACCAAATGGCCTCGACCGCTGCAATCGGATCCGGATAAGAGAGACCCCATCTTGATTTGCAAATTCCATGGAACCCATGGGCATAAGACAGAGGACTGTCGGCAGTTAAGAGAAGAGGTGGCACGGTTGCTCGAAAATGTGCACCTTCGAGAGTTTCTGAGCGACCGAGCCAAAAACCATTACGGGAAAAGGGGTAGGCCAGTAAATCAGGAGGAGCCTCAGCATACCATCAATATGATAATCGGTGGGGTGGATACACCCCAAGGTCCGGAGTTAAAATGCACCAAAATATCTATCATCCGAGAAAAGCGCACTCGGGATTTTACGATGGAAGGAGCTTTGTGTATCGACGAAGAGGATGCAAAAGGAATCGTACAACCCCATAACGACGCGTTAGTAATATCGATGCTTGTACACAAAACTAGGGTGAAGCGTGTACTTGTCGATCCTGGTAGCTCGGCCAATATAATCCGATCGTAGGTTATTGAACAGCTCGAATTGACAGACCGGATTACTCCCGAAGTTCGAATTCTCAAAGGTTTTAACATGGCTTGTGAGACAACCAAAGGGGAGATCACGTTGCCGTTGAACACCGCCGGTACTGTTTGGGAAACAAAATTCTGCGTGATCGAAGGAGATATGAGATACAATGCCTTGCTCGGGAGGCCGTGGATTCATGATATTAGGGAAGTTCCCTCGACACTGCATCAAATGTTGAAATTCCCATCGGTTGATGGGATCATAACTATTTACAGAGAGCAGCATGCTGCAAGGGAGATGTTCGCAGTAGATAAAGTAGAGCCAAAACCGACCGCTCTTTCCCAAAGAACCACCAAATAGCAATCACAGGTACCACCTTCAACAAATGAAGGTTAACAGGATCACCTCGAAGACGACGACTATGGGGTTCTCCAGTCGTTCATCGGTCCCGACGAGTCCGATGCAACCAAGTCAACAGTCGAGGAACTCGAGCAAATTCCACTCCGAGGTGACTCGGATCGAAAGGTATGCCTGGGCTCGGGCCTAAGCTCCGAGCTCAATGCCAAACTTATTAAGTTTCTTTTAGCTAACAAAGATTCTTTCGCTAGGTCCCATCTTGACATAACAGGGATACCACTGGAAATCACAACTCACAAATTGAGCGTCGATCCGAAATTTCGACCGGTCAAGCAAAAGAGGAGGCCTCAGTCCGAAGTCAAACAGGCATTCGTCAAGGATGAGGTAACTAAACTTTTAAATATAGGGTCCATACGGGAAGTTAAATACCCGGAATGGGTATCAAATGTAGTTGTAGTTCCTAAAAAGGGAAATAAGCTAAGAATGTGCATAGACTATAAAGATCTAAACAAGGAATGCCCTAAAGATTCTTTTCCCTTACCCAACATCGACCGCATGATCGATGCTACCGCTGGCCACGAGACCCTTAGCTTTCTCGATGCTTACTCTGGTTATAACCAGATACGAATGGATAAGGATGATCAAGAAAAGACATCCTTCATCACTAAGTATGGTACTTATTGTTACAACGTGAGGCCATTCGGGCCAAAAATGTGGGGGCTACTTAATAACGCCTAGGAAATAAGATGTTCGGGGAACAACTAGGAAAAACAATGGAAGTTTACATTGATGACATGTTAGTTAAGTCCCTGCGAGTAGAGGACCATTTGAGCCATTTGCAGGAAACGTTCGATGTATTGAAACGGTACAACATGAAGTTAAACCCGGAGAAGTGTGCATTTGGAGTGGGCTTGGGAAAATTCCTTGGTTTCATGGTCTCGAACCGAGGAATAGAAATTAACCCCGAAAAAATCAAAGCCATCGAAGATATAACAATTGTAGACAGTGTGAAAGTCGTGCAAAAGCTGACAGGTCGGATAGCAGCCCTGGGCCGATTCATCTCGAGATCATCCGACAGGAGTCACCAATTCTTCAACTTGTTGAAAAAGAAGAACGACTTCTCGTAGGGTCCGGAATGTCAGCGTGCTTAGAAGAGCTTAAGAGGTATCTTTCTAGTCCACCTTTGTTGCATACGCCAAAAGCAGGTGAGCAATTATACCTTTACCTTACCATTTCGGAAATAGCGGTAAGCGAGGTCCTGGTTCGAGAAGAACAAGGTACGCAATTTCCCATTTATTACGTCAGTAGAACCCTAGGTGAGGCCGAGACTAGATACCCACATTTGGAAATATTAGTACTCGCTTTATTGAGTGCCTCTAGGAAGCTAAAACCTTACTTCCATTGCCATCCCATATGTGTAGTAACAACTTATCCCCTGAGAAATACTATGCATAAACCTGAGCTATCACGCCAACTGGCCAAGTGGGCCATCGAAATAAGCAGGTACGATATCGAATATCGGCCCCGAACCTCGATTAATTCTCAAGTGTTGGCGGATTTCGTCGCCGACTTTACGCCGTCGCTTATACCCGAGGTCAAAAAAGAACTGATGACCGAATCGGGAACTCCTTCGGGAGTGTGGACTCTGTTCATAGACTGCGCCTCCAATTCGAAAGGATCGGGGCTCGGTATCGTACTAAGGCCCCAACTGGGAATACAATTGGACAGTCTATTAAGACTGTAAAATTAACTAACAAAGAAGCAGAGTATGAAGCTATGATTGCAGGTTTAGAGCTGGCCAAAAGCCGGGGGGGAGGGATAATCGAGGCCAAATGTGATTCCCTCCTCATAGTCAATCAAGTAAACAAAACTTTCGAAGTTAGAGAAGGATGAATGCAGAGGTATGTAGACAAGCTTCAGGTCACACTGCATAGGTTTAAAGAATGGACCCTACAGCACATACCGCGAGAACAAAATAGAGAGACCGATGCCCTCGCCAACTTGGGTTCATCGGTCGAAGATGAGGAGATCGAGTTCGAAAAGGTCGTACAACTTCTAAGGTCGGTGGTAGAAGAAGGCCATGCTGAAATTAACTCGACAAGCTTGACCTGGGATTGGAGGAACAAGTACATAGAATATCTCAGTTTAGGTAAGCTCCCTTCGGATCCCAAAGAATGTAGAGCGTTACGCACAAAGGCAGCCCGATTCTATTTATCCGGTGATGGAACCCTATTCATAAGAACATTCGGAGGCTCCCTCGCAATATGTCTTGGCCCCGACGACACCGATTATATCTTGAGGGAGATACATGAAGGCACATGCGGGAATCGCTCTGGCTCCAAATCATTTGTTCGAAAAGTAATTCGAGCCGGTTACTATTGGATCGATATGGAGAAAGATGCGAAGGAGTTCGTATGCAAGTGTAGCAAGTGCCAAAGGCACGCACCGATGATTCACCAGCCCGGAGAGACATTGCATTTGGTCCTATCACCATGGCCATTCATAAAGTGGGGGATGGACATCGTCGGCCCACTCCCTTGTGCACCAGGTAAAGCTCAATTTATCCTTTTTATGACTGACTACTTTTCCAAGTGGGTTGAAGCACAGGCATACGAAAAGGTCAGGGAAAAGGAAGTGATCGACTTCATCTGGGACCATATCATCTGCCGATTTAAGATGCCATCAGAAATCGTATGCGATAATGGCAAGCAATTCACTGGCAGCAAAGTGACGAATTCTTCGAAGACAACAAGATCAAGAGAATGTTATCAACGCCATATCACCCCAGCGGCAATGGACAGGCTGAGTCAACCAACAAAACCATAATCCAAAACTTGAAGAAAAGGTTAGCCGACGCAAAGGGAAAATGGAGGGAAATACTGCCCGAAGTTCAATGGGCATATCGCACAACCGAGAAAACCAGCACCGGGGCCACTCCATTCTCCCTAGTATACGGAGCTGAAGCATTAATACTAGTCGAAGTAGGCGAACCAAGCATCAGGTTCCTATACACAATCGAAGAATCGAATCGAGAAGCTATGAACATCAGTCTAGAATTATTAGATGAGAAAAAAGAAGCAGCCCTTGTTCGGATGGCGGCACAAAAACAAAAGATTGAAAGGTATTACAACCGGAGAGCCCATCTCCGATACTTCAACGTTGGGGACTTGGTACTTAGAAGAATCACACCCAACACTCGAGATTCGAACGAAGGAAAGCTAGGACCAAACTGGGAAGGGCCCTACGTTATCTTGAAGATTATCGGGAAGGGATCTTACAAGCTTGGAACCATGGATGGCAAACAGCTGCCAAATAATTGGAACGTGTGCCACCTGAAACGATACTATTGTTAAGGTAATTGACTTTGTTTTTCATTTGTTTGTTTTATGTTACTAATGTCTACAAGTAGTGAATAAAGTAACCTCAAGCCAGGAAGCACGAGACACTAGGACTGAAAGCACGCATTGCACTCTTTTTCCCTTCGACCGGTTTTGTCCCAAATCGGGTTTTACGGCAAGGTTTTTAATGAGGCAACCAGGAATCGTGCTAACTTAGATCGGTCGCTCATCGGAGATAATAATGTTTGGTGAACAGCTTCGATCGACCTCGAATATCTGGAGATTGCTTGTCTACTTCGAATCTTTAATTAGCTACTTCGATTCGGGGGGATTTCATAGATCGTTAATGGTCGAAAGTACCATGCCCAAGTAGACTGATCTGCCCCTTAAGCAAAGTTGTACAAGCACATGAATGCAATAAGAGTTCTTTGGCACCGATATTCTATTTCTGAGCCCAAGGGCCTCTTCGATTTTCATTACATTATCAAAAACTAACATTGTTCAAATATCTGCGCGGAAATCAGAGGGGAATAAGACCTATTAAGGCAAACCCCAATTTCTTAAAAGGCCAAGGACGTATCGAGTTAACAAAACTCGAAGGGAAATAAGACCTACCTAGGCAAATCCCAATTAATAAAGGGCTAAGGCCGAACCGAGTTAAATTCGAGGATGACTGAAAGCTGCCAAGACAAGGCCTTGATCCTTTAAAAGGGCTAAGGACGAATCAAGTCAGTAAAATTCGAAAGGGAACAAAATCTACTAAGGCATAGTCCCGATTTCTCAATAGGCCAAGGCTGGATCGAGCTAATGGAATTCGGAAAGAAATAAGACCTATCAAGGCAAATCCGAATTCCTATGAAGGCAAATCCGAATTCGTAAAAGGCTAAGACCTAAATCGAGTTGAGATCTGTTAAGACAGATCCGATTTTTTTTAACGGGCCAAAGCCATGTCGAATTAACAAAATTCGAAAGGGAATAAGAACTATCAAGGCAAATCCCGACCCCCCTTTCGAGGTATGGGCCTTATTCAATCGGCCATGAAAGAAGAAAACCTATTGTGAAATAACTCTTAATTAAGCCTGGGAGGCAGGAAAGTTTACAAGATTTGAAATTTCCGAACAAAGTCAGACTAAAAAAGGGGAATTCTTTTATATATACAAAGTAAAGTGTGTTACAAAAAGGCCATATTATATGACAGACAGCATCAATCATAATGTTTTTCTTCTTCTTCTTCAGGGAAGGCCCGCTTTCTAGCATCGGCCTCAATCTTTGCTGCATCGTCGACCTCGATGGATAGATCGAAACCTTGAGCTTGTAGCTCCTCGAGAACGGAAAGACGGGTTTGGCACTTGCCGTACTCGACCAAAATCTTTGATTGCTCTTGGGCGGCCTCAACATCAGCTCTGTATTGAACTATCAGATTATCGGCGTCTTTGGACGTGGCAACCTTTTGCCGTTTACAATTCGTTAACCAGAACATCTCGGTCCAGAGTGAGCGTCTCGACTTGGGACTGAAGTGCATCGGTGCTCTTAGTCAGAGTCCCAATTTTCTCTTGTGCCTCCGAAACTTTCTCTTCCAAGGGGACTACGCGAGCCCGGATGGTCTCCTTTTTCGAAGTCAATATATCGGCCTTGGCTCTCCATTCACTAGTTTCTGCCTTGGCCTCGCTCAATGCGGACCGAAGCTGATTTATTCGGTCAAGTTGTTGTCTCAGCTGGTCGAGTGTTTTGTCATTCTCTCTGCGCATGAAATCCAGCTCGGCCCGAAGAGTCGACATCTCCCCTTCAAGTCGCTGGCGACGTGCCTTCTCTTCCCTTAGCTGAAGGAACGCCTCGTGATGAAGCATCGAAGACTGCAAGTGTGGGATAAAACGGTCAGTACAAGTCGAAGAGTAAGGTAACAAATGCCCAATAGAGCCTATGAGAAATTTTACCTTATTGGCCGCCTGTTGAGCTTCATTGAATAAACTGGCCTCATCCACCGCATCCATTGCAGCCTGATCTTCCTCGGTCACCAAACACTGAAGGTAGCTAACCACGCCCACAGGCGCGGCCAGAGTCCTAGCATCTTCGGGAATGGCAAACTTTATTATTCTCTTCCAATCAGGATTGGAACTTGGAGCGGGAAATCTATCGACTAACTTGGGACCGATAGATACCCCGCTCGTCTTGGTGGAAGGACTCTTCCTGGGCACTTCGAGCCCAAAGGTATCATACGATGGCACTCCATCGAAAAAGTCTTCGAATGGTCCTGCCGGCACCTGGCCTTTGCTCGGCGTATGTATCCTCGCAGCCCGGGCTTCATCGAGGGTTGCCTCCGAGAAGGAGGGAGAGTCCATTTCTTCTGGGAGGTCTAAGGTTCCTTCTGCTGCCTCCCCAGCATCGGCACATACCCCAGTCCTCGCCCCTGCTTCGAGGTCCTCTACTCGAGGGATGCAAGCTTCATCGGCCCTCAGCTCGGGGACTGTCTGAGATGATTCAATATTTGAAATACCGAGGTCTCTATCTTCCTCGGAGTCGTCGCTCAATCGAATAGCCAGGTCGGCGATACTAGGCTTAAGAGCTATGCTTTTCTTTTTAATCCTCTTTTTCTCGGGCTCTGAGGGACCGGGGACTTTTTTTCTCTTCTTCTCTCCCTCCTTCTCTGAGACAGGGGGCAGGGAACCTCTCCACCGGGGGACGTCGGCCTCAATTCAGCATCCTTCGATAGACCTACAAAGAAAGGAGGAAGTGAGATAGCAGCAATGCCGATTACATGAAACAAGAAATATGAACATTATCGAGCTCACCATGATTTTTGGCCTCCCAATGGCCTTTCGATATCTCACGCTAGGTGCGCTCTGAGTAGCTTCTCTGAGCTACCACCTTCCGGACCCACTCCTCCAAGTGTTGAATCACGGCCGACATTTGAGAAACGGCTACACCTTACAGAATATATTAGTAATATATCAAAAGGAGAACAGCAGATGAATTTGGATAGGAAAACGATACTTACGGTCCATGTTCCACTTTTCAGGGAACGACATGTCTTCTGCAGGATAAGGTCCGAGGTCCTTATTTGAACGAATCGGCTCATCCAACCCCGGTCCTTGTCCTCATCGATGCTCGAAAATGGGGCTTTGCTAGCCCGGCGAGCAAGCTTTATTAGTTCCCCTCGGAAGACTCGGGGACTATACAGTCGAAGTAAATGATTGACGGTAAAAGGATGCCCGTCGACCTTACTCACAAAAAAAAAAGAAAATATGGATTATTCGCCAAACGGAAGGGTGGATTTGACCCAATGTAATGTTGTACCTTTTGCAAAAGGCGACAATAATGGGGTCCAAAGGTCCCAACATGAAGGGGTAAGTGTAAACACTCAAATATCCCTCCACATGGGTGATAATCGCCTCGTCCGTAGAGGGGACCACCACATCTTTGCCAACCCAGTTACATTCCATTTTCACCCTATCAAGAATTTTGCTCGTGATTGAGCTAATGTACCTAGCAACCGGCTCACCCCAGCCTGGTACTTATGAGGCCTTCTCTACCTTAAAATTGGAGCCGGTTGAGCATCCAACCAGTATAAAGGCTTTTAGAGGAGGCTCCGCCAAAGTTCCCTCAACAATGACAGGCTCGGCCTCTTCAGTGGGTTGAGAGGAAGAAGGTTGTTGCTTTTGAGGAACAGATTTAGATGTTTTCGCCATTGGAGTTGAAGAGATGGGAAGCGAGCAAATAGAAGTGTATGAAGGGAGGTTACTCTAAGAACAAAATGTAGAGAGCAAGAGTAAGAAGATATTCAAACGACAAAAACCATGAAAATTGAAGAATGAGGGGGCTATTTATACTTTTCAAAAGCGACTGTTTGAAACACGAGATGGGAAAGCATTAATTGGCATTTGCAGGGATCACAGGGTTTGTCGCCAGCTGGAACACGAAAAGACCTTTTTGATAGTGGCCACGTGCGTCATCATGCTGCCGTCATTCATCAGCAAGACGTTTTTGTGTTAGCTGATTTGACATTTCGAATTTCGTGCCGTTCGCTATAAGTGTGTCTCACTTAACCTAATCTTGAAAGCGGAGGCTCATATCGTTTCTTGTCATTACTCTCCAAAACATGAGGGGACTATCTATATGGGGTCAGATACGATCGATTGCATAGGGAGCACCGGTTTTGGATTTTGAAGATCGGTGTCGATTGAGGTTGCCCTCCTGTAAGTTGGGACCGGCACATCGAGAAGGGGAGTCCTAAGTTGGACATCATCAGAACAAAGCTCGAAGCCAAGGTGTTCGAGATGAGATTATCGAGACCGGTCCGGGGAAAACATCTTATGGTAAAAGTATCATATTTACATAATGGAAGGGCCGAAAATCTCGTGACATGTAAACATCTCGGCGGGAATCACGGCCCAGATCAGCAAAGACGTTGAACCCAATAATTTTAGGGATTTTTTACCCAATAAGTCTTTTACCTTGTGTAGAATTCTTTTTCCCTTCCTATATAAAGAGGCACCCCTACTATAAAAAGCATACACAAGATACGATCAATACACAAAGTTTAGCATATTTTGACTATTTTCTTTATTAATACTAGTTTCATTCTCGTTCATCTTAGAAGATTCTACTGCAGCTGAATTAACCAATATCGGTGGTTTGCTTACTCTCTTACTCACTGAATTTAGCCTTTATTTATCGTTCATTCTTTAACTGTATCAGGCCAAGTCACGTATCCTTAAAATCACATATAAATTTAATTGTTACTCGTAATTAAGGGTAAACAGGAGTCTCTGCAGTAGTATCCCAAAGGAAAGCCAGATAAGCTAAACAACCCTTCTCGACCATGTGTCGAACCTTCAAGAAAAAAATAACACGGCTAGATGTACTGCTAGATGAACCCCTCTACTCCAATCTAGGCAACTCGGGCATCGCCAAGGTAACGGTCTTGACATGGCAATCAAGAAAGGCATGGTATGGAGACAATCAGTCCATGCCTAGGGTGACCACAAAGTCGGTCATGTCGAGCAACAAAAGACCCGCTCTGGTCTCATAAACCACAGAAAGTCACAACACATGACCAGTAAACCCGATTCTCAACAATAGAATCGCCCACTGGCGTGGACACATACAGGAGCACCCAAGGACTCACGAGAGACATCTAGATAATGAGCAAATTAAGAAGAAACATATAAATATGTAGACCCTAGATGGAGTAGTACTGAAGCATCCTTACCGCAGACTGAAATAATATATGTGATCATGCCATCTGAGGCTACTACACCTGGCCTAGCTAGAAAAACATAGAACATACATGGAGCACCACCTTACTGGCCTCCACCTCAAGGGCGACCCCTGCCCACCAGCGCTCCGCTTCATGCAGGACGGACGACCGGTGCGATAGCTGGTTCAGTTATCATAAGCTGATGGCCCTGTGCACGGCCTTGTCTCGAAACCTGATCGCTAGAAGACACTTGCGAACATGATGCACCGAGCCAACCTCTCATCGCGAACGCGTGACTTCACTCGCGAACACGAAAGGCAACTGAGTTGCCCACCGCACAGGTCCGGGTATTCTACGCGAACGCAATGAATCAACTACGAACGCGAAGGCCACTTGGTTCCAAGACTCCACAAATGCTGCCTTTTCTTTGCGAACGCGAAGA
This sequence comes from Nicotiana obtusifolia, assembly GCA_002018475.1. Taxonomy (NCBI): domain Eukaryota; kingdom Viridiplantae; phylum Streptophyta; class Magnoliopsida; order Solanales; family Solanaceae; genus Nicotiana; species Nicotiana obtusifolia. The sequence continues at coordinate 60,020 of MCJB01015540.1, read as the reverse complement.
GGAAAAATTTTTAGTCCCTAAATTCTTTATCATGAATGCAAGGGTCATTCTACGTTCGCGAAGAAGGAGACCATAACAGCACACCAGCAGTTCTCGACTTAGCTCTGAGTGGTCTGAAACGCACCCGAGCCCCCCGGGACCCCGCCCAAATGCACCAACAAGTCTGTAACCATACTACGGACCAGCTCAAAACCTCAGAACACATAAAAAAATATCAAAACTAAGAATCGCACCACAAAACCATATTGATATAACATATGAACTTCAAACTCCTCAACTAGCTCCGAACGCGCCGAATCATAGTTTGACTACACGGAATGACCCCAAATTTTGCGTACAAGTCGTAAATCACCATACAGACTTATTCCCGGGCTCGAAATTCCAAACGGACCTCAATAAAACCAAAGTCTACGCCAAACAAAATTTAATGAACTAGAAAAACTTCAACTAACCAACTTTCAACATTAAGCGCCGAAGCGCTCCCGGATCACCCGAAACCCGATCCAAACACACACCCAAGTCCAAAATCATTTTACAAACCTATTGGAATCATCATAGGCCACTATTAGGGAACTAAGTGTTTTGATTTCAACCCGAACCCTTCCAAACTAAAACCAACCATCCCCACAAGTCATAAAACAATAAAAGCACATATGGGGAGTCTTAATTAAGGGAACAAGGATCTAGAAAGCAAAACAAATGGTCTGGTCGTTAAAAGCAAGTTTAGCCCTAGGTATATCGGACTTTTTGAGATCCTTACGAGGATTGGTAAAGTGGCCCACAAGCTTGCATTACCACCTATTTTATCTGTGGTTCATCCGCTGTTCTATGTTTCTATGATCCGAAAGTATTATGGTGATCCATCTCATGTTTTACACTTCAGCACAGTCCAGTTAGATGAGGATTTGACTTATAATGAGGAGCCAGTGGCTATCTTGGACAGACAGGTCCGAAAATTGATATAAAAAAATATTGCTTCAGTAAGGGTTCAATAGAGGGGTCATCTGATGAGGAGGCGACCTGGGAGATCAAGCACGATATGCAGAGTCGTTATCCTCATCTATTCACCACTTCAGGTATGTCCATATGCACGTTCAAGGACGAGCATTTATTTTAAGAGGGGGAGAATGTAACAACTCAATCAGTCATTTTGTGTAATTGCACCATGTTACCCCTTTTTATTCTTCACACATGTGTGTTTATGATTTTATGACTTGCGGGGTTGGTTAGTCCCGTTCCGGGAAGCTTTCAGATTGATCTGGACCCTTTAATTCCGGACTTAGAAATTTAAATTAAAAAAGTTAAACGAAACTTTGACTTTTCTGAAAACGACCCCAGAACTGTGTTTTGATGACTTAGATAGCTTTGTATCGCGATTTAGGACTTTGATGTATGCCCGGATTTGATTTTGGAAGTCCGTACGTTGATTTATGTTTATTTGCCGAAATTTGGCAATTTGAAGTTGAAAAGTTTGACCGTAGGTTGACTTTTAGCTATCAAGCTCATAATTGTATTTTTGGGACTTGAAATAGGTCCGTTATGTTTTTTGGAACTTTTCTACATATTTTGGTATCATTTGGAGTTGATTTGATAGGATTAAGATGTTTAGTTGTAGTTCTAGAGGTTCTTGAAATTTACTTTGAAATTCATGGTTTTAGCGTTTGATTCATACTTTTAGATGTTATTTTATGTTTTGATCATTTGAGCGATTTCATATGATATTATTAGACTTGTGTGGAGGTATGGGTTGGAGCAGCGAGGGCTCGGACGAGTTTGTGACATGTTTCGAAAATGGTTTTGGATTGAAATTAGATTGCTGGTGCTGATGGTGCTTAGGTATCGTAATTGCGAGCACCAGCATCACAATTAAGAAGGTGATAGTGGGGGATCAGATGTCGCAATTGCGACTTCCACTTCTCAATTGCGAAGATTGCGAAATTTTTGCTTTGTTCGCATTTGCCAACAAATGTTTGCTTTTATGATGGTGGCCAATTCGCAATTGCGAAGCCTTTTCTCGCATTTGCAAGGATGCATGAGGCTGTCAGGGTTTGCAATTGTGAACCCTGGTCCGCACTTGCGAGGGTTCGCAACTGTGTCGCAAATGCGACATCTGCAGTTGGTTTAAGCTCTGGGAGACAAGATTTTTAAAAGATGCTTTCATTTTTGAACCCTAGCCTCGTAGAAGGCAATCTGGAGAGGGGATTTCATCTTCAAACTCTGGGAAAGTGATTCTAATCTATTTCTAATCATATTCCATCAATATATTTTAGATTTTAAAATCAAAATCATGTGAATGAAAGTGAAATTTTGTGAAACTTTGTCAAGTTTTTGAAAAATAAGAAATTAACTTTTGAGAGTCGGTTTGGACTCAGATTTTGAAACTAATAACATATATGAACTTGTGGGGTCATGAATAGTCATAATTTATCATTGGACCCGAATTTTGACCGGGTGGGCCTCGGATTGACTTTTGCTGACGTTTTTGAAAAAGTGTAAAGATCGTAGCTCTATCTATTACAATTGATTTCCTTAGCATTATTTGATGATATTAACTCAATTTTGGTTAGATTTGAGCCGTGTGAAGGTGAATTTTAAGTGAAAAGATATTTTTGAGTGTTGAATCGGCCTAATTGAGGTAAGTATCTTTCCTAACTTTGTGTGGGGGAAACAAACCCTTATGATTGGTATTGATTGATTCATTGTGCTTTGTGAAAGCCGTATACGCACGGTGACGAGTGGGTACATGGGTTGTACGTGGTATTTGACCGGTTTAGGTGACTTAGATAATTTCCGGGCTTTAATTGAAATGTCCTTATTGTGTTCTAAATTCCCATAGTCAATCTATTTCTATTCGGGTTAATTGTCACCGCCCGACCTCGGGGAGCGCGACCGACACTCGATAGAGTCACCCCGATCGAGCAAGCCTACACTGTACCGTCTACCCAACTCACCCACTAATAAAGAGAAGAATGCATTTCATTAATTAGTCAGTAAGAAGTCATGTGAACAACAATAATTCGTTTCCATTAGTTACGTCCTTAATAAATGACCAAAACGGTACATTGTGCAGTCATAGTTAAAGTGGAACAGATGATACAATTTCAACATTTTTTGTTTTAACTTTTCCAAAACCAGATACAACCCACACTATGTCTACGGAGCTTCTAACAGGAACAAAAGAGTGCTATGATAGAACAAAAGAGTGTTATGAGAGGGTATGCTGCTATCACTGATCAATACCACCTGCTATGGAAACACCTGAATCCATTAAAGATGCAGCGGTCCCTACCTGAATCCATTAAATATGCAGCGGTCCCGACGTATGGGACATTAGTATATATAGAATAGTACTAGTATGTAATACTAAACACCCTCTCAATAGAACGAGCAATAGTAAATGGGGAATAAAACATGAAATCAACAAAAAAGACTCAAACAGTATCATGGTGTCAAGTTAGGGGATAGGTAAATTACAAATAGGTTTCGGTAATTTAAGTTGGGAGATCTTTAGCACCAATACACCATCGTTTTAGCACGGAGTCAGATCTCAGCCCCACCGGCTAAGCCGTCTCACCCCGAGATGTACACTCACAATACTACCATGTGCACAGCATGGCGTCTGATCTTAGCCCGATAGGCTAAGCCGTCTCCCCACAATGCCGTGTGGATCGACATCACATCACATCTCGCTAGCAATAATCTCATCCCATTTAAGGGGAAAACATCTCAACACACCAATCTCATCCCAAATAAGGGGAAATAGTCTCATCAAATTAACACGGGGATTTACCCCTCAGTCACTCCTACACTGGCATATGTAGTTTAGGAGTTAGGTTGTTCCAACCTACCCTTCCTCAGTGGCTAAACGATACTCCCAAGGCATTGATTATTTAAAGCATTTACCACTCAATTTATATTCTTTTACATGTCCTTCATTTTATTGCCATCATTGGCCAAAATGCAACATCATTCTTGGGCACATTGGCCATACTTCATAATTCAAGCTCACTATTCCATTTTCAGTTATTATCATGGATAATCAACAACAAGGCCTTTCAAATTAAGACTTTAAGCATATACTTGAGCAAATTAGGGTCTTAGGCACATATGATCTCTTATACAATTTGATGTGATCACTTTTATTTGGACTTGACTTGAAGTCGCAACATTTTAATACATACTCATACTTCAAATACTCTCTCGGAGAATAGCACAATATGATAAGAACATTCCGGAACACATTTTGAACATGTTCATATATACACATCATCCGACGCCAAACTTATTCAGAAAAGTCAATTCATAATGGACAACTCGGGACTTACAAGATCATCGTGAAAATTCAATTCTAAGAGAGGAGTTTAGCCAACATACATTGCCTCAAGCTTTTTAAATTACTACAATGTTCCGGAAATCTTAGCCACTTCGATCTATTTAGAGATATAGCATAATTGAACACAAATTAGGAAGGACTTCATAGTTCTAGCTCACTTGAACATTTTATCAAACACTAGGTGTGTATTAAGGTTTCAAGGTCCTCCTATGGTGGATTCTTTCATCCCACTACCCAAAGCTTACCCAAAAGAGCTCAATAATCTTCCCTTTACCCTTGATGGTACATGCATGTAAAATAAACAACTCCCACACCCCAGAATTTACTTGGCTTATTACCTATTTTCAGTTAAAGTCATGAAATTGAGGGCTATGGAGTAAAACCTGACCTCTAAGATGAAGACCTAGTGAATTCTTCTTGAAAATTGTTCAACCATGAGCAAGAATTGATGGGCAATGAACTTAGGAACTTCCTCTCTCACTCTTTGGAAATCCCTCACTCTAGAATATATGTTTTTGCTTCAGAAGTGGTCCATACTCTCATATATCAAAATAGGGTCGGGTAAAAAATTAGAAAAAATGAAGCCCCATCACATATCTGTGGTCGTATATGCGACCGCATAATGCTTATGCGGTTTGCAAAATGGGTCGCGGAATGGCCCTCCGAAACTGGGCAATTTTGCCCCACTCTACGACCATTCTGCGGTTCGAAATAGGGTTGGGCAAAAATTAGAAAAAATGGAGCCCCGTCACAGATCAGCGGTCGTATATGCGACTGCATAATGCTTATGCAGTTCGCAAAATGGGCCGCAGAATGGCCCTCCGAAACTGGGCAATTCTGCCCCACTCTGCGACCATTCTGCGATTCGCAGACCTGTTCTATAGTTGCATAATGTGCCGTATAACCTTTCTCCGGAATTTTCTTGTTGGGTCTGCGATGAGTTATGTGGCTCGCAAACTGATTATGCGGCCGCATAATGGACCGCATAATGGTCTGAAATGTTGCCCATCTTTTTGCTTCAGTCTGCGGTCGATATGCAGTTCGCAGACCAGTTCTGCGTCCGCAGAATGGACCGCAGAAATGTCGTATACTTCTGAAATTTGTTTTTCAACTCTCCAACACACTGTTCAACCTCAAAAGTCCGAAATGTGGCTCACAAGCTCGCTGCGAAGAATCTCCACGGTCATCAACACATAAGTCTACTTCGGCACCATGAAACTCCGGGTTTTAGGTAAAATATTTACAGGGCCTTACATTAGTCTACCTTTGCATGCCTTAATTGACTTGTTTAATACTTGTCCTACATCCTACTCGATTAATTGCTCTAATGTCGTAGTTGAACTTGTTGACTTTATTTGATACATGCCATCTCTTTCATTCTTTATTATCATTTCTTGAAGTCCTTGTACACGTTATCTCTTTCATATGTTAATTTTCATTATTTGAAATCGTTGTTACTAGTTATCTCTTTCGTTGCTATCGTTGCATCCTCTTTTGCACTAGTCAAGACAGGTTCAACTTGTGACTTCTCTATTGTTGATGAAAGAGAGTCGCCACCTAATATTTAATGGTATACTAGGGTACCTATTTAATTACTAAGTTATATTCTTTGTAGGTCTGCAAACTGGTGAGATTAGGCACCCTTTAAAATCTATTTGTGGTAGCTCCATAAAACTTAGACTAATTTTACGAATCAGTTGTTTATACTATGCTTAATTACCACTAAGGTATGGCTCTCTCTAAAAGAGTTATTGAAGGTTAAGAGAGTTCTGAGAGTAGTCCGTATTTTAAGGCTTGTAATTATTAAGTTATGAAAGTAATTAATATAAAGAAACTAATTCTAAAAGATATTTGTAAGAAAGTGATTTTGAAAGTACCTTGGCTTAAAAGATTATGAACAAAATCAATCTTCAAAAACCCATTTTAGTGGCAATACCTTACCATTGTTTATGAAAACAAATCTGGTTTCATTCTATGTTAGCAAAGACCAGCGATTCTTTTTCTGATTTCCTCTGAAAACGGGCTGCTGTTTTTTTATTAGAGTCTGGGCTTCAAAAATCTTAAGGAAAGATGAGTGTACAAGACGAATAAGTTATAACTAGCGGAGAGAAGATTAATTATTAACTAATTCTCTTTCAGCCCTACATTAGTTAAGGTTTGCCTATGTTTCAGTTGGTACTAAAGCATGAAGGTAAAGCACATAATCTAATACATGTGTGTTAAATTTATGATAATAAAATATGATACAATGACAAAGGTAGTAGGCGAAAGTAATAAAGCAGTAAACTTGGCTATGGAAGTATTGAATAATAACGAAAGAAGTATGGGAGAGAGGACTGGACTCTGATGGTTGGGCCTCAATAAGGTAGGCTAGCAATTGAAAGGCGCGGCTATAGTTGACTGGATTCTTCAAAAAGCAGCAGACCTGGTCCTTATGGGAGAGAGGACTGGACTATGATGGTTTGCCCAAAAAAGAAAGAAGGTCATTAGAAGTATATCCCACATTCTCAACATGTTCAAAATATATATGAAATGTATATAGACAAACAATTGGAACAAGAAAATAATTAATAATTTGAATACTGTGGGAAATTATATTAAAGTGGCAGTTATACTCGCAGATAATGTACATAAAAAAAACCTTTGTTGTCATTAAAAATTAAACACCGGAAGAACTAAATGCGTCAACGAATTAAAGGCTAAGGAGGAAGTTCTACTCAAGGCCGATGCTCCCTTTGAGTCCCCCGAAACTTTAAAGTTCCCAAGGGACTCAAGGGCAAGGGCAATGCTTGTGCCGAGGAGGGCAGCCCAACCTAGAGACAAACTCCACTCCCCAATACCCTTAAGCACTAACAACATGTTTTCCTTACAGGTTTAAATTCCAATGACGCTCTTTCAATGTAAACTAAATGCTATAGCACAACAAAAATATACTTTCGCTCCTAACATAAGAACATATAGACTACATTGGATACCAAACAAACATATATCAAATGAATCTAAAGGTCTGACTGTAAAAAACATATAGGTGAGGACCAGAAGCATCATAAGCATACTACAAAGGTCTGAACATTAGAGAAGAACAATATTCCAATGAAAGACAAGCAACACAGAAACTACTCAACAGATACAGAGGTTCTTGTTTCTAGTAAACCAAGTGTGAACTGATTGGTTTTGCTTTTTACCACATACATGGGTTGATAATACTACTTTAACACTTTAAAGGTCAACAATGAAGGTTCGGGCAACACAGTCGTGGCTAAACATTATAGAGGTTATCAAAGATATCTAGGACAAGATTAACTCTCTCAATAGGTCTACAAGTTCCCAGATTAAAACATGGAATCCCTAAGGACTTCAACAAAGTCATACTCCTAATAGTGTTAGCTTCAAAAAAATCATCATGTTAAAATAGCATCAGCAAAGGTTCTTATAAGATTTAGGGATCAGATTTAGTTTTAAATTTAACAGCAGGAAAAGGACTAGGGTAGTTCACAAGGCACGAAACCAGGAATCAGAGAGGAACATGCAATACCTAGTCAGTTACATGAAAACTTCAAGTGGAGTAATGACTTAATGTAGGCAGGGAAGCTTTACACATTTATAGAATTAGATTAAGCATGATATGAGGAGAAAGAGATACAGATAAAGGAAACGCATTGCACTAAACATGTTTAACCCAGATAGAAGTCCAGTTTAACATCTAAGTGGTCATGCTTCTCTGTTTACAAGTTATCACTTAGTTATAGCATATCAACTACGTCCTGTGTTCTAGAGAAGATAATCTCAAAGATAAAATACATGTCATCTCTTCAAAGACCAATGATAACCTAAAAGGATTAGAATCATGAAGGTATTATACCAGGTAAGTTTTGGATTAAACATATAGCTTAAGACGTTAACTAGTCAAAAAAATAACCACGTTCAACTTAATAGGTTATCAGCCATTATAACAAAGAAAATAAAACAGGATCATGATTGTGTTATGAGAAAAGATAACTTAGTTTTTAACAATTGTTTACAATACTAGTATTCATGAAAAGAAAACAATTAGTTAAAACCAGGTTAACAGATGCAACAAAATCTATATGGGAATAAAAATATCATAATGGAAAAACATAAATGGTCTTCACAGTTTAATAGCCATCATTATGGAAAAGAGAAACATATAAACATTTAGAGCTTCATGTTTAAGTTAAGGAGTAGGTGACATAGACTTAAACACTTTCAGATTCATCTCAGTAATGGTTATTAAACAATAAACTCAACTCCAAAACTCACAAATTTTAGAGAAGCAACAGATAAGGGTAAAGGTCACTGCAGGTTCATCGATGAAAGGGTAAGAAGTTCATCTGAACATGATCATTCAAAACACATTATAACTCAAACATGTAAACTGTTGGAAACTTAGAAACAAAAGTCAGCAGGAATCACTTAACTGGTTTGGTAAATCATCGATTAAACACTCAAAAGAAGGATTGATATACACAAGCGGTTAGACTAACAAAACACAAGCACTAACATACTGATCATAAACACCGTGAAACAACTATAATACTCAGAATATAACTACATATTTGTAGCATTCCAAAGAGATGAACAAAATAGAAGGATGAGAGATGTGCTGACCCTTTTGAGGGCATCAAACCAAACGAAGGCTCTTTCTCAGTTGCTTAAGACTCAAGGATCTCATGTTCAAATCAGCGACAGTACTCAGAAGATAAAGGAAAAGAACAATGAGAAACTTAGGCTTTGTTAACTCTAAATTTCTTAGAAGATATAAGTGTTAAGCTGATAGTGTTCGTATCTGTGTGTGTGTTTTCTGTTTGTGTTAGGCGGTGGTAGATGAAAACATTAAAGGCCTTATATATAGTGCTATTTAAGGCTCTAGGGTTTCCAAGGATTCAAATCAGATAGTGGAAGATGACGATACTTTAGTGATGATAGCAAAGTAGAGGTAATATTAGAGAACACAGAGGGAAAATAGTGAAGAGTTTACCTGAAAGGAGAGAAGTCGACCGTTGAGGAGAAAAACCATCGGGTTATAGCATTAATGTCCAGAGGTCGCTTCGCTTGACCTCTGGACCAAGAATGATCATGATAACCCTAAGAAACATTCATGCATGCCTTAGATTTAACAAAATAGAGGAGGGTTTCAGAGATTTGACCTTGCTCGATTTGATCTAGGGTTTTCTATTTGGGAGTTTTGAATCTCCATCAATGAGAATGGAAATATGGTCTCAAACTTCATAACCAAAGGACAAAGCGAATTGACTCCCCCAGTTGAATTTGAGAGCAAAGACGGAATGGTGTTTCAATCTTAAGGGATTATAATCTGATGATTAAGATTTGGTGAAGAAAAAGGAGAATAACAGCAGGATTCTTGGATTCAGAAGGCAAAGGAGATGAAATGATTGATCGATGTGATCTTGCACTAATTTGTGCAAGGTTTGGTGATTGATTAGTTTGTGAGGTTGAGAGAAGAGAGAGGGGAAAGGGAAAGAGAGGTGTCGAGGTTAGAGGAAAATGATTTAGGGTTTTGGGTAGTTCGGGATTGGTCTCTAAGGTTAAGAGTGTAAGATGGCATATGGGCTGTTTGATCATTTGATCAACGGCCCAGATAAATCGGGGCTTTACGTTTTTTAAAGTAATTAGTTTGAGAAAGACGATAACCGTTGGATTTATGTGATCCAACGGTGGAAATAATATCTGGTAACGAGTTGGAATTAAAAGAGAAAAATGAGAAACAACATGGGCCGTCGATGATTTGGGTCAATGCCTCCGATCATTTGTTCTTCTTATGTGATAGTGGGAGATGAGTGATGTGGCGTGTTGTGATTGGTGCAAATGGGATGGTTTGGATTGCCAACAGGGAAAGAGATGGGTGCTTGGGTTGGGTAATTTTCGGATCGGGCTTGAGTAATTGGGCCGCAATAATTTAAAAAAATGGCCTTATTACATTTGATTCAAGAATTGCAATTATGGCCTTTTGGTCTTTTAGACCTCTTTGAATTTAAATTAAATAAACTTAATAGTTTTCAATAAATGTGGTAAAAATTATAATTACTATTATATACTTCATTATTTAAAATTAATTATTTATAAAATAGTTTATTTTCTACACCGTATCACTAATTTGTAAGTTTTCACATAATAATCTAATTAAAAAGTAATTTTCAGATTGATTATGGAACCTATATAACGTATGTATGAAAATTATTTTATTAATCTTAAAAATAGTAAATATGTTTGTAATTACAAATGTTAATACTGTATGACTAATTTTAAAACTAATTCTTGGTTAATTTGTGAAAAATAGATATTCGTTACTAGAGAATACTTTGAAAATATTTATTGTAAATTATTAAGTATAAATAAATTAATTCAAAAGGGGAGGGTCAAAATTGGCTGTCAACATCTATTATTCTCATTTGAAGTCATGTTATTCCTTCCATTGCGAGTTATTTATACTTAATCTGTAGCTACACGTTATCTTTCTTATTTTTGAGTTATTGGTGTTGAAGTTGTGGAAGCAGTATTATTTTTGAAGCAAAGTTGCTAATTGTTAAGATATCTTTCTTGTTGAAAGTTTTACATTCCTTGTTATTGTTGATATTCTTGTATATATTGTGACGGAACCATGGTCCATTGTTATGGAAACATTGATGATGTTGTTTGTTCACAAGTTGTGAAATATGGGCACTTGTGGTGCGAGTTGTTTTTGAGATGTTATATTGGCGCGCATGCGGCGATAAGGCTTGGGTTTAATGTGCATGCGGCGGTATACTTTTGTGGGGCTTATGTGCGTGTTGCTTGTAGGGGAACAACTTATGCGGCTTGACGGTCGCATCTGGTCTGGGCTCTTGTACAGCCGCTGCAACTGGCTGAGCTCTGCCCATATGTAATGCACGTGGGGTCTGATATACGGCAGCATACACTAGAGCCTGAGTGATAGGGGTCTATGCTCCCCTCCCGCCTGATATGTGGTTGGGTCCGCTGGAAATAAACCAGCCTATGTCATAGAATCCATGAACCGTAGCATACGGTCCATGACCTCCTCAAATCCTGGCACGGACGTGAAATCTGCTAGGGCTGGCTCAATTGCAAGCACCTCTCCCTGCTCCTCAATGATAGGATCCCCCATTGGATCTGTTGGTGGTACGACGGTGTAACGACCTAACCGGTCGTTTTGAGTATTTGTACTTTGCTCGGTAGTTTGAGGGCATCAGTAGCTCCGTATGATGTATTATGACTTGTGTGACCTTTTTGGTTCTGGTTTTCGGGTTACTCAGAATCGATTTGGAAGAATGAATTTCATTGTTGAAGCTCTAAGTTTGAAAAGTTGACCTACTTTGGCATTTGTGAATTTGACCCCGGAATAGTGTTTTGATGGTTCTGTTAGGTCCGGATGATGATATTGGACTCGGGAGTATGCTCGGGTTTGCATTTGGATGTTCCTAGAATGATTCGACACTAATTAGTGAAAGTTGGGAATTTTAAGGTTTGGAAAGTTCATAAGTTTGACTGGAAGTTGACTTTGATGATATCAGGTTCGGATTGTTGTTTTGGGAATTGGAATAGCATTGTTATGCCATTTGGGACTTGTGGGAAAATTTTGTGTTCATTCCGGGTTGATTTGATATGTTTCGGCGCGCATTTTGGGAGTTGAAAGTTCGAAGTTCATTAATTTATGATTTGAGGGGCGATTCATCATTTCGATGTTGTTGTGCGTCATTTGATACCTCGAGTAGGTCTTTGTTATGTTGCAGGACTTATTGCTATATTCGGACGAGGTCCCGAGTGGCTCGGATGAGTTTCGGACAGGGTTCGGATCGTTTAGAGCGTTATTGAAGTTGCTGAAGTTATTGGTTACTCATGTCTTTGCACCCACTCATAAGGCACCGTAGGTGCGTGCTTGCGGAAGCGTGAAGCTGGTCGTAGAAGCAAACTGGGGAAAAGCTGGTTGGGGAGGCTTCACAAGAGGCGATTCTACAGGCGCAGAAGCGCGATCGCAGATGCGACCCTGGTCATCATAGAAGCGGGCGCTGGTAGCCAAGGCTGTTTCGCAGGTGCGTGATTTTTTCCGCAGAAATGAGGGTCGCAGGCGCGACCTACTGTCCGCAAATGCGGAAAATGCTGGGCAGAAGCTATAAATCAAGGTTTTGGTCCTTTTATATTATTTTGAGATTTGCGGCTCGAATTCAGGCGATTTTTGAAGCAATTTTCATCACAAGGATTGGGGTAAGTGTTTTATACTCGATTTTGATTTCATGATTCTATCTTCGTTTTTGATAATTAGAATATGAATTTTAAAGAGAAATTGGGGGTCTTAGCCTAAAGTTTCATAAAGCAAATTTTAATGTTTTGAAAATCGATTCGGAGTCAAATTTGAGTGAAACTAGTATGGTTGGACTCGTTATCGAATGGGTTGTCAGATCTTGTGAGTTTTGTCAGGTTTCGAGACGCGGATCTAGTTTGACCTTTTGGTTGATTTTTGAATTTTGATTAAAGATCCAACCTTTATCGTTTGGAATTGTCTCCTTAGACATTATTTGATGTACTCGAGTTGTGTTTGGCTAGTTTCAAGCTGTTCGGAGGTCGGTACGCACGGGATGAAAATTTTAGAGCAACGTTGTGCTTACTCGGAATTGGATTTGTCTTGTTCGAGGTAAGTAACACTTCTAAACTTGGTGCTGAGGGTATGAAACCCCGAATTATGTGTTATGTGATTGATGTTGAGGTGACGCGTATGCTAGGTGACGGGCGTGTGGGCGTGCAATGCAATAACTATGATTTAGTCGATTCCATGGAACTGTGTAGCTACCTTATCTGAACCTTTTTTGCTATCTGTGTGATAGAGCACTTGAGTTGTGATCCATGTTAGAAACCATGTCTTGGCTACATGTTTATCTAGTTAGGACCCACTGAGTTCATTTATGCTATTGAGTTATCTGCTTACATTGCAATTACATACTCAGTCATACGCATTAATATGCAAATCATATCACAATCTCTATTACCATTTATTGATACATCACATCATTATTGTTGGGCTGATTTCATGACATTGTGAGCCCGAGAGACTGGAGAGATTGATGACTGAGCAAGGCTAGGGGCCTGATTGTGAGGATATTAAATCATGATAGGAGCGGGCTGCACGCCGTAGCAGATGTTAATTATTTACGCCATGATGGGCTTATTATAGCGCTTGGGCTGAAGCAGCCCCTTCGGAGTGTGTACACACCCCTAGTGAGCTTAGGTACCTACTAAGTGCGAGTGCTGAGTGATTTGGGAGGATTGAGTGACTGTGAGGACTGAGTGACTGGGAGGACTGAGTGAATCGATACTCTAAGACTATGCATATGATTTTATCACTGAGTTGCATCACATTTGACATGCACACTTGACATACAGGAATAGAGATGCATTTTCCTCATGTTGTACGGTATTGCGTCATTCATGACTTCACATACACATTGACATGCAGCCATAGAGATGTTTTTTATTCATGCAATTTGAAAATGAAAGATTTACATGTTGAAATTTTTTGGGGAAAATCACAGTTTTACAAACCTACTCATATTTTGGTGATTTTGATAAAAGAGTTGGGTTTTCATTAATATACTTGAAAAGCATGCCTATTTTCCGGAACTGTGAAAGAATTGAGCATTTTATCTCTGAGTTACTTCTTTTAGCACTGTTATTATGTTATGAACTGTTGTTCACTATTCGTGTTGGACTCCGACCTTTATTCCAGCTCGTCACTAATTTAAACCTAAGGTTAGGTTTATTACTTATTTAGTACTTCTGCACCTAGCGTGCAGATGTTCGTGGTAGCTCTAGACTTATGAAAATCGTTTAATGTACATTCGGACAGATGATGTAATTATTTTATACTAGCTTTGTAAACTTTAAATCTTAGAAGCTCATGATTTGTACTACCAGTCCTTGGGAAATGTATAAGATTCAAACATTGTCTTTTATTTATTTGTCTCCTTAAATTTCATTGGAATTGGTTTATTGTCAATTAGCTTACCTAGCGGGTGGATTAGGTGCCATCACGACTAGTTGGATTTTGGGTATTGACAAGTTGCTATTAGAGCTCTAGGTTCATAGGTTCTACGAGTCATGAGCAAGAGTCTAGTAGAGTCTTGCAGGTCAGTATCATGACGTCCATACCTATCTTCGAGAGGGTACAGGATTTTTTTAGGATAAACTTTCCATCTTTCTTTCCTTGTCGTGCGACATTAATTCAACTTCAAGCATATCTCTTTAAATTTCTTCCACGCATTCGTATGCGCATGTGAGCGCTCGATATCAATTGTGCATCGCCGGCTTGTGCTTTCATGGATGAGGTGCAAGATGTGATTTTTGTGTACTGATGATGGGCCAGCCTGGAGGACTCCAGACCGGGTTATGACTATAGCTTGAGTATGAGAATTTCAGTTGTGTGAGCATGTGCTTTTAGACTTATATGTCCGGTAGTATCCCTATGATAAGCGGTTGGATGGCTATATGATGAGTATAATATGACTGTAGGATGTGTTCAGATGGATTGAATATGACGAGAAGAGTTTGCTTGAGATGTAAAAGGACTATTGGGTGCTTGATTTCTGTCTTGATGCGACGTATAGTCTCGAGTCATGAGTGCGTTGAAGGATCTTTCGTGTTGTTTAGTTATGGAATGAATTAGGTTCTCATGCCTTGCTGTTGAGTTCAGACCCAGGAAGATTAAGTGATTGCATAGTAGTTGTGGCTTGAAAGTGTATAGGAAGATGTTAGTTTGGGGGCTAAGCAGGTGGATTATAACATCCGAGGTAATCTATAAAGGTGTGATTTTTACGATGTTATGTGGAGGCTTTCTTTTCGACCGGTGGGTTGTACATGAGCGATTTGGGTTTGGATTGGTTGTAATAGTTGACCTAACGGTCACGAGGATGAATGCAAAATTTGCAGATGAATTAAGATCTTAGAT
The DNA here is from genome assembly GCA_002018475.1 of Nicotiana obtusifolia. NCBI lineage: Eukaryota > Viridiplantae > Streptophyta > Magnoliopsida > Solanales > Solanaceae > Nicotiana > Nicotiana obtusifolia. The sequence continues at coordinate 44,712 of MCJB01015540.1, read as the reverse complement.
GGTTTGTGTTACATGAGCTTATGAAGGATTTAGATGAATCTCACTGAGGTATTATGGATGTAATAGGGTATGGTTATTGTAAGTTATCAGATGTTTTAATCCATGGCTTTGAGCCAAGTGGGGGAGTCTGCTATCGACGAGTTGATTGCACGGTTATGTGTTGTATTGGTTTCGATTTGAGGTATACTTCTGAAATAGTTATGACTTGAAGAGGTTGCGATCGAGGATGACTCGAGTAAGGGAATTTCTAGATATGGGTTGTACTACACTCTATGAGTATATGGGAATCATGGAATAATTGAGTGGTTATTCGTGAAGGATCTAGTGTGCATGGAGTATGTATTTGCTCGACTACGCTACGGTGGGGTTGCTTCCTTGGGTATCGTCGTGCTAATGGGGCACAGGTCGTTTGGCCTATTTGGGCGGTACAATTGACATGTGAGCAGGGTAGATGACTCTCGAGAAGGTTCTAATGGATTTAAGATTTAGATGTAGAAACTATGAGTTTTTCGGTTTGTATATGGCTAGAACTTAAGATTTACATTGAATAGTCTCAGGACTCGCGGTATTTCTATATCATTATGGATTATACATTTCATTATCAGGAAGGTGAAGGAAACAACTTTAGATTCATAGAAAGTCTCTTCAGAGGGGGTGTCTCGGTTGTGGTACTTTTGGAGTGCTTAAGGGGGAATACGACGGCTTATGGGCCTTAGGGCAGTGTGATTTTAATCTAGGATCTCGAGGGGTCAGTTTTGGATAAGTATCGCGGTGTTCTAGCAAAGAGAAGTGTCACCTTGAGGGTAATTCAGAAAGGAACTTGGAGAAATATGACAGTTTGATAGAAGGTTGGTTCAGCACAGTAATGGGTATGATCGGTTCTTGGGATACTTATGATATGCTAAGTCTCTACAGGTATTTTGAGGCAATAATCTTGGGTTTGGCGACCTACGTGGCTTGATTGAGCTAGAGAGATTCGGTTATGATAGCCTGGCTATGTGCAAATGGATTCCAAATAGCTCTCGATGATTTATATCACGGCTAGAGATGGATATTTCCTACTAGCTTGAGGAACATGTTGCGTATTGGGATTTTCTCTTGGATGAGATCAAATGGAGGGTTTTCAGCTGACCGGGTATGTATTCTACTTGTGATTCAGAGTTGATTATGAGGTTCTCGTACTTTTCATATGATGGCATGATAGATGCGGTGTGTTGTATGAGATTGAGATTTGCATGTGCAAGGTCATGGTTCAGTTTTGAAAGGAAGATCACGAATTCTTAGGTAACATAGATTGTTTCATATGACTAGATGGATGATATTACTACTTGGTATTGCCTGAGAAGGGTGTGCATTTCAGAAGGCACACTGTGTTTTGACTTACTGATGCTTCATTGGTAATGTAGTACTTGCCTGGTTGATCGGCTGCTGAAGTTCAGATTTTGCTATGTGGCATGGAAGGATTATAGAAGTATTTCTCGTAGGGATGATTATGTAAAAGAGATGTGTTAGTCATTCAAGTGGTGGAGTTGGGATCAGATATGGTGATTCGTGTGTTCTATGGATTGGAGGCTGGTGGTTCTCAGAAGCAGGTTATTTCGTGGTTGTGGACTATGAAGTTGTGGCCAAAGCTAGCCAGATGATAGTATGTGTTGTGATTCAGTCATTGTTGACTTTCGGAGGGTTTTTTATCCATTGTTGGTGGTCAGAGTTGGTTTGGGGTCCATTGATAGGCCCAACAAGAATGTGTAGCCTGCACAAGGTCGGATTAGTTGAGTCCGTACTGTTATTGTTGAAGGATGTGCCATTGGGTTGGTGTTGTGCTTATTCGTGTTCTAATATGTTCCGTGAGTTACTCTTCTATGCTACGAGGGGGTTGTGATTCGTAGTTTATATGCACACATGGTGCGGTTCTATTTGAGCCTTATGGCGGAATTTTAGCGAGATGGGTATTTGGGTGTTTGAATGATTGATTGCGCATTGGTTATGTTCTGTCGGGTTTGTTTGGCATTGTGTCATTTGCTTCTCCGTGTTTATGGTCATGCACCTTGGGTACTTCATGTCGATTTTTGTGTGGTTATTGAGTTTCAACAGGGTGGCTTGAGGTATTTCACATGGACCAGTGTTTGGATGGGGTCACGTACTACAGCGGAGTTACGTTGAGATATATCCTTTGTGTTAGATTCGTGTGTTATGGTTCTACTGTGTGTGATGGAATTTTAGCATTGTGTTGTGGCGGTACTTGTTGAGCTTACGGGATGGTTCTCTCATTTGAGACGTTTTCCATTTTTGGGTACATTTGGGTTGTCGCATATTGGTGCACGGATTGCACGGTTTGTGTCCCTGGGTAGTATTGGTGTGGCATGTCAGTAGAGTAGCTTGTATTTTATGAGATGAAGTCTTCGGGCCTGAAGTGATTGCTATCGGATTTGATTACAGTATCTGTTGAAGAATAATATCGGAAGTTGGCTTAGGACTTGGCTTTGGTTCCTATCGGACGAGAGAGAGAGCTTCATGACTTGTTGATCGGATGAATAGGTATGAGTTTCTGCTATTTTCTTTTATCATCGACAGTGTATGAAGGTTTTAGAACGAGGTTTTGTTTGATATGAGGTTTATTACCGGAATTGGGTTGTTTTGAGCAGCTGTTGTGAGGAAATTTTGCTATGAATATGCGAGTCTTGTGGTATGTCATGTGATTACGTCTTGGGTTATGGTTATGGCTTGTTACAGCTTGTTCAGACTTACACAATGTGTAGATGCAAAGTTTGGGTCTTGTAAGAAACTTCGGACGTTGGAAATTGGATTATGTGGTTTACGGGCTAAGGTTCAAGTAATGATCTTCTGTATGTTATGTTGTCGGGCATATATGGAATAGGGTGACGTGGGATAGCCACGGGTATGTGCATGGTAAGGTTTCACGACACTTTGATGGCTTTAGAAGAACTCTTGGCACGTTCGAGGATGAACGTATTTTTAGGTGGGGGAGGATGTAATGATCCGATCGGTCCTTTTGAGCATTTGCACTTCGCTCGGTAGTTTGAGGGCATCAGTAGCTCCGTATGATTTATTATGATTTATTAGTTTGGTTCTGATTTTTGGGTTATTCGGAATCGATGTGTAAGAATGAATTCCATTGCTGAAGCTCTATGTTTGAAGAGTTGACCTAGTTGGACTTTTGAGAATTTAACCCCGGAACAGTGTTTTGATGGTTCTGTTAGGTCTGGATGATGATACTAGACTCGGGAGTATGCCCAGGTTTGCATTCGGATGTTCCTAGAATGATTCGACAATAATTAGCAAAAGTTGGAAATTTGAAGGTTTGGAAAGTTCATAAGTTTGACCGGAAGTTGACTTTCAGGATATCGGGTTCGGATTGTGGTTCCGGGAATTGAAATTAGCTTCGTTATGTCATTTGGGACTTGTGTGAAAAAGTTGAGTTCATTCCGGTTTGATTTGATATGTTTCGGCGGGAGTTTTGGAAGTTGAAAGTTGAAAGTTCATTAATTTTTTATTTGAGGTGCGATTCATCATTTCGATGTTGTTGGGCTTGATTTGAGATCTCGAGTAGGTCCTTGTTAAGTTACGAGACTTATTGGTATATTCGGATGAGGTCTCGACTGGCTCAGATGAGTTTCATACGAGGTTCGGATTGTTTAGAGCCTTGTTGAAGTCCTGAAGTTTTTGGTTATTGATGTCTTCGCATCTGCGCATAAGGGACCACAGGTGCGTGCTCACGGAAGCGTGAAGCTGGTCGTAGAAGCGACCTGGGGAAAAGCTTGTTGGGGAGGCCTCGCAGAAGCAGTTCTACAGGAGCAGAAGCGCGATCACAGATGCGACCCTGGTTATCACAGAAGCGGCCACTTGTGGCCAAGGCTGTCTTGCAGGTGCGTGATTTTTTCTGCAAAAGCGAAGGTCGCATGTGCGACCTACGCAAATGCGGAAAATGATGGACATAAGCTATAAATCGAGGCTTTGGTCTGTTTATCATATTTTGAGGGGCTCATATTGAGGCAACGTTTGAAGCAATTTTGATCACAATGATCGGGGTAAGTATGTTATACTCGGTTTTTATTATATGTCGTGATTCTATCTTCATTTTTGATAATTAGAATATGAATTTTAAAAAGAAATTGGGGTTTTAGACTAAAGTTTCATAAAGGAGTTTTGAACATCGATTCGGAGTCGGATTTGAGTGAAACTAGTATCGTTGGACTCATTGTCGAATGGGTTGTCAGTTGTAAGTTTCGTCGGGTTCTGAAGCGTGGGCCCAGGTTTGACTTTCTGGTCGATTTTGGGCTTTTGATTAAAGATTTGACCTTTATCATTTGGAATTGTTTCCTTAGGCAATGTTTGATGTATTTGAGTTGCTTTTGGCTAGTTTCGGACCGTTCGGAGGTCGGTACGTGCGGGATGACATTTTTGGAGCAACGTTTGGCTTATTCGGAATTGGATTTGGCTTGTTCGACTTACGTAAGACTTCTAAACTTGGTGCTGGGTGTTTGAAACCCTAAATTATATGTTATGTGATTGATGTTGATGTGACACGTATGCTAGGTGACGAGCGTGTGGGCCTGCACCATAGTAACTGTGATTTGGTCGATTCCATGGAACTGTGTAGCTACCTTATCTGAACATTTTTTACTTTACTCTATGTGATAGAGCACTTGAGGTGTGATCCATACCATGTCTAGGCTATATGCTTATCCTGTTGGGTTATGTGCTTACATTGCAATTACATACTCAATCATATGCATTCATATGCATTTCATATCTTAGTCTCTGTTGCCATTTACTGATACATCACATCATTATTGTTGGGCTGATTTCATAGAATCGTGAGCCCGAGAGTCTGGAGAGATTGATGACTGAGCGAGGCCGAGGGCCTGATTCTAGGTATATTGATTCATGATGGGAGCGGGCTGCACGTTGCAAACCTACTCTTATATTTGTAATTTCGGTAAAAGAATTGAGTTATCACTGCATGCCTATTTTCCGAAACTGTAAAAGAATTGAGCATTTTATCTCTAAGTTACTTTTTTTCGCATTGTTATTGTGCTACGAGCTGTTGTTGGCTATTTGTGTTGGACTCCGACATTTGTTCCAGCTCATCACTTTTTTCAACCTAAGGTTAGGTTTGTTACTTATTGAGTACATGGGGTCGGTTGTACTCATACTACACTTTTGCACCTTGCGTGTACGGCGGGAGCTGGATTTAAAGATGTACCAGCATTCCAGTTACCACTGCCTCTTGTTCGTGGTAGCTCTAGCTCCGAACGTGCCGAATAATACATCGACTCGAAATGACACAAAATTTTGCGTACAAGTCATAAATCACCATAGAGACTTATTCCTGGGCTCGAAATCCCCAAAGAACCTCAATAAAACCAAAGTCTACTCCAAACCAAATTTAAAGAACTAGAAAACCTTCAATGAACCAACTTTCAACATCAAGCGCTAAAGCGCCCTTGATCACCCGAAACACAATCCAAACACACGCCCAAGCCCAGAATAATTGTACGAACCTATTGGAACCATCAAATCTCGGTTCCGATGTCGTTAACTCAAAATGTTGACTCAAGTCAAACTTGGCCATCATAGGCCACTATTAAGGAACTAAGTGTTCTGACTTCAACAAAAACCCTTCCAAACCTAAACCAACTATCCCCTCAAGTCATAAAAGAGTAACAGCACATATAGCAATTCTTAATTAGGGGACGAGGATCTAGAAAGTAAGACGAGCGTTCTTGTCATTACAAGCAAGTTTAGCCCTAGGAATATTGTGATCCTTGAAAGGATTGGTAAGGTGGCCTACAAGCTTGCATTGCCACCTATTTTATCTGTTGTTCATCTGGTGTTCCATGTCTCTTTTTTACGAAAGTATTATGGTGATCCATTTCATGTTTTAGACTTCAGCACAGTCCAGTTGGACGAGGATTTGACTTGTATTGAGGAGCCGGTGGCTATCCTGGACGGACAAGTCCAAAAGTTGAGATCAAAGAACATTGCTTCTGTAAAGGTTCAACAGAGGGTCATCCGGTCGAGGAGGAGACCTGGGAGATTGAGCACGACATGTAGAGTCATTATCCTTATATATTCACCAATTCAGGTATGTCCTTTTGCACGTTCGAGGACGAGCGTTTGTTTTAATAGGGGGAGAATGTAACGACCCGATCCGTCATTTTGTGTAATTGCACCTATTACCTCTTTTTGTTCTTCACACGTGTGTTTATGATTTTATGACTTGCAGGGTTGGTTAGTTCCACTTCGGGAAGCTTTCGTATTGATTTGGACCCTTTGATTCTTGACCTAGAAATTTGAATTAGAAATATTGACCAAACTTCGACTTATGTCAAAACGACCCTGGAATTGTGTTTTGATGACTCTGCTAGCTTCGTATTATGATTTTGGACTTGGATGTGTGCTCGGATTTGATTTTGGATGTCCGTAAGTTGATTTATGTTGATTTGCCGAAATTTGGCAATTTGAAGTTGAAAAGGTTGACCGTAGGTTGACTTTTAGCTATCGAGCTTGTAATTTTATTTTTGGGACTTGAAATAGGTCCGTTATATTATTTGGAACTTGTCTGCATATTTTGGTATCATTTGGAGCTGATTTGATAGGATTCAGACGTTCAGATGTAGTTCTAGAAGTTCTTGAAATTTACTTTTAAATTCAAGCGTTTTAGTGTTTGATTCATTGTTTTAGATGTTACTTTTTTGTTTTGATCATGAGAGCGAGTTCGTTTGATATTTTTACACTTGTGTGTGAGGTTTGGTTTGGAGCACCGACGGCTCGGACGAGTTTCGGACATGTTTTGGAATTGTTTTGGACTGAAATTGAACTGCTAGTGCTGCTAGTGCTTAGGTATCGCAATTGCGATGAAGATTGCCATATTTTACTTGGTTTGCATTTGCGAACAAATGTTCGCTTTTGCGATGGTGGCCAGTTCGCAATTGCGAAGCCTTTTCTTGCAATTGCGAGGATGCATGAGGTTGTCACTTGGAAATGTGAACCCTGGTCTGCAATTGCGAGGGCTCGCAAATTCTACTCTATTTCTAATCACATTCCATCAATATATTTTAGATTTTAACATCAATTATCATGTGAATCAAAGTGAAAATTGTGAAACTTTGTCAAGTTATTGAAAAACTAATCACATATATGAACTCATGGGGTCATGGGTAGTCGAAATTTACCATTGGACCCGGGTTTTGACCGCGCGTGCCCTGAGTTGACTTTTTTTGACTTTTTGGGAAAAAGTGTAAAAATCTAAGCTTTATCTATTACAATTGATTTTCCTAGCATTGTTTGATGATATTATGTCGATTTTGGTGAGATTTAAGCCGTGTAGAGGTGAATTTTAGGGGAAAAGATATCTCCGAGTGTTGAATTGGCCTAATTGAGGTTAGTATCTTGCCTAACTTTGTGTGGGGGAAACAATCCCTTAGGATTGTTATTGATTGATTCTTTATGCTATGTGAAAGTCGTGTACGCAAGGTGATGAGTGGGTACATAGGTTGTACGTGGTATTTGACCGATTTAGGTGACTTAAACTATTTCCACGCTTTAATCGAAATGCCTTATCATCTTTTAAATTCCCATAGTCAATCTATTTCTAGTCATGTTAGTCTATCTTTACGTGCCTTAATTAACTTGTTTGATTCTTGTCCTACATCCTACTCGATAAATTGCTCTTATGGCCTAGTTGAACTTGTTGCCTTTATTTGATACAGGCCATCTCTTTCATTGTTGATTATCATTTATTGAAGTTCTTGTACATGTTATCTCTTTCATTTTTAATTTTCATTATTTGAAATCATTGTTACTAGTTATCTCTTTCGTTGCTATTGTTGCACCCATTTTGCACTACTCAAGCCATGATTTAACTTGTGGTTTCTCTGTTGATGAAAGAGATTCGCCACCTAATATTTAATGGTATACTAGGGTACCTATTTAATTACTAAGTTATATTCTTTATAGGTCTGCAAACAGTTGAGAATATGAGTAAGGGTTCTTATTCTTCTAAGAGGAAGGTGTTAGACACCCCTTAAAATCTACCTGAGGTAGCTCCATAAAACTTAGAAATTTTAGGAATAAATTATTTATATTATGCTTAATTACCACTAAGGTATGGCATAATACATATAAAAGGGAGTATATATGTAAAACTTAGGAGGGATGTGAGATTATAAAAGAGTTATCGAAGGTTAAGAGAGTTCTGAGAGTAGTCGAAATTTTAAGGCTTGTAATTATTAAGTTATGAAAGTAATTAATTTAAAGAATAGATGTTTTTCTAATTCTAAAAGGTGTTTGTAAGAAAGTGATCCTGAATGCACCTTGGCCTAAACAATTCTGAAGAAAATCAACTTTGAAAACCCATTTGAGCGGTAGTACCTTACCATTTTTTATGAAAATTTTTTTTAGTGTTATTCCATGTTAGCAAAGACCAACAATTCTTTTTCCGATTTCCTTTGAAAACGTGCAGCTGTTTTTTATTAGAGTCCAGGCTTCAAAAATCTTTAGGAGAGGTGAGTTTACAAGACGAATAACTTATAACTAGCGGAGCAAAGATTAATTATTAACTAATTCACTTTAAGCCCTACATTAGCTAAGGTTTGCCTATGTTTCAGTTGGTATTAAAGCATGAAGGTAAAGCACATAATCTAATATATGAGTGTTAAATACATGACAATAAAATATGATAAAACGACAAAGGCAGTAGGCGAAAGTAATAAAGCAGTAACCTAGGCTATGGAAGTAATGAATAATAGCGAAAGAAGTAAGGGAGAGAGGATTGGACCTGATGGTTTGGCCTCAATAAGGTAGGCCCGTAATCGAAAGGCGCGGCTATAGTTGACTGGATTCTTCAGAAATTGCAGCAGAGCTTGTTTGGGCCTGAGTTCCTTAGGAACTCAGCAGACCCAAATTTATACATGCCCAAAAAAGAAAGAAGGCCATTGGAAGTATATCCCACATTCTCAACATGTTCAAAACATATATGAAATGTATATAAACAAACAATTGGAACAAGAAAATATTTAATAATTTGACTACTGTGGGACATTATATTAATGTGGAAGTTATACTCGGCAGATAATTTACATTGAAAACCGTTCGTTGTCATTAAACATTAAACCCCGAAAGAACTAAATGCGCCAATGAATAAAAGTCTAAGGAGGTAGTTCTACTCAAGGTCGACGCCCCCTTTGAGTCCCCCGAAACTTCAAAGTTCTCAAGGGGCTCAAGGCCAAGGGCAATGCTTGTGCCGGGGAGGCCAACCCAACCTAGAGTAAAAATCCACTCCCAAATACCCTTAAACATTAACAACATGGTTTCCTTGCAGGTTTAAATGCCAATGAGGCCCTTTCAATGTAAACTAAATGCTATAGCATTACTTACCACAAAAATATACTTCCCCTCCTAACATAAGAACGTATAGACTACATTGGATACAAAAAAAACATATATCAAACGAATCTAAAGATCTGACTTTAAAACACATATAGGTGAGGATCATAAGCATCATAAGCATACTACAAAGGTCTCGACATTAGAGAAGAACAATATTCCAAGGAAAGGCAAGCTATACAGCAACAACTCAACAGATACAGAGGTTCTTCTTTCTGGCACACCGAGTGTGCACTGATTGGTTTTGCTTTTTATCACATATATAGGCTGATAATACAAATTTAACACTTTAAAGGTCAAAAATGAAGGTTCAGGCAGCACAATCATGGCTAACAATTTACAAAGGTTATCAAAGATATCTAGGACAAGATAACCTCTCTTAATAGGTCTACAAGTTCCCATATTAAAACATGGAATCCCTAAGGACTTCAACAGAGTCATACTCCTAATAGTGTTAGCTTAAAACAAATCATCATGTTCAGATAGCATCTGCAAAGGTTCTTATAAGATTTAGGGATCATATTTAGAATTAAATTTAACAGTAGGGAAAGGACTGGGGTAGTTCTAGATAAGGCATGAAATCACGAATCAGAAAGGAACATGCAATACCTAGTTGGTTACATGAACACTTCAAGTGGAGTAATGACATCATGTAGGCAGGGAAGCTTTACACATTTAAAACATTAGATTAAGCATGGCATGAGGAGAAAGAGTTATAGATAAAGGAAAGGCATTGCATTAAAACATGTTTAACCCAAACAGAAGTACAGTTTAATATCTAAGTGGTCATGCTTCTGTGTTTACAAGTTATCACTTAGTTATAGCAGAGCAACTACGTCCTACGTTCGAGAGAATATAATGTCAAAGATAATATACATGTCATCTCTTCAAATACAAATGATAACCTAAAAGGATTAGAGATAGGGATGTATTGTACTAGGTAAGTTGGATTGAACATACAGTTGAATATGTGAACTAATTGAGAAAACAACCATGTTCAGCTTAACAAGTTATCAGCCATTTATAACAAAGAAAAAGAAACAGGATCATGGTTGTGTTATGAGGAAAGATAACATAGTTTTTAACAATTGTGTACAATAGGAGTAATAAGATTCATGAAGAGAAAACAATTAATTAAAACCAGGTTAACAGATGCAACAACATCTATATGAGAATAAAAATATCATAATGGCAAAATAGAATTGGTCTTCACAGTTTAATAGCCATCAGTATGGAAAAGAGAAAAACATATAAACACTTAGAGCTTCATGTTTAAGTTAAGGGGTAGGTGATATAGACTTAATCACTTTCAGATTCATATCTGTCATGGTTATCAAACAATAAACTCAACTCCAAGACTCACAAACTGTAGAGAAGCAACATATAAGGGTAAAGGTCACTGCAGGTTCATCATTGAAAGGGTATGAAGTTCATGTGAACATGAACGATCATTCAAAACACATTATAACTCAAACATGTAAACTATTAGAAACTCATAAACAAAAATCAACAAGAATCACTTAATGGTTTGATCAATCATCAATTAAAGACTCAAAAGCAAGATAGATAATCACAAGTGGATATTAGACTAGCAGAATGCAAGCACTAACATACTAATCATAAACACCATGAAACAACTATAATACTCAGAATATATCTAACATATTTGTAGCATTCCAAAGAGATGAACATAATAGAAGATGAGAGATGTACTGACCTTTTTGAGGGCATCAGATCAAACGAAGGCTCTTTCTCAGTTTCTTAAGACCCCAGGGACCTCATGTTCGAATCTAGAGTACTCAAAAATGAAAGGAAAAGAACAGTGAGAAAATGTGGGGTTTTTAACTCTAAATTTCTTACCTGATATAGGTGTTAAGCTGATAGTGTTTGTATCTTTGTGAGAAAACGTGGGCTTTTTGATCTTGCACGATTTGGTCTAGGGTTTCAAATTATGGGGTTTTGAATCTCCATCAACAAGAATGGAAATATGTTCTCATACTTCATAACCTAAGGAAAAAGCGAATTGACTCTACCAGTTGAATTTGAGAGAAAAGACTAAATGGTGTTTCAATCATAAGGGATTAGAACCCAACGACTCAGATTTGGTGAACAAAAGGGAGAATAACAGCGGGATTCTTGGATTCAGAAGGTGAAGGAATGAAATCTCTTATCGATTTTTGACCTTGCACTAATTCATCAAGGCTAGGTGACTGATTAGTTCGAGAGGTTGAGAGAAGAGATAGGGGAAAGGGAAAGAGAGGCGTCGAGGTCAGTGGGAAATGATTTAGGGCTTTGGGTAGTTGGGGATCGGTCTCTAAGGCTAAGAGTGTAAAATGGAATATGGGTCGTTTGATCATTTTATCAACGGCCCTGATAAATCGGGGCTTTACGTTTTCTAAAGAAATTAGTTTGAGAAATACGAGAACCGTTAGGATTTGTGTAATCCAATGGTGGAAATAATATATGGTAACGAGTTGGAATTAAAAGAGAAAAAAGAGAAATAACGTGGGTCGTTGAAGGTTTAGGTCAATGGCTCCGATCATTTGTGCTTCTTATGTGAGGGTGGGAGACGGGTGACGTGGCATGTTGTGATTGGTGAAAATGGGATGGCTTGGATTGCCCATAAGGGAAAGATATGGGTGCTTTGGTTGGGTAATTTTCGGATTGGGCTTGTGTAATTGGGCCAGAATAATTTAAAAAATAGCCATATTATATTTGATTCAATAATTGCAATTGTGGCCTTTTGGTCTTTTAACCCCATTTGAATTTAATTTAAATAAACTTAATAGTTTTTAATAAATGTGGTAAAAATTACAATTACAATTATATACTTAATTATTTAAAATTAATTATTTATAAAATATTTTATTTTCTACACCGTATCACTAATTTTGAGTTTTCACATAATAATCTAATTATAAATAATTTATCAGATTGATTATGGAACCTATATAACGTATGAATGAAAATTATTTTAATAATCTTAAAAATAGTGAATATGTTTGTAATTACATAATGTTAATACTGTATGATTAATTTTAAAACTAATGCTTGGTTAATTTGTGAAAAGTAGATGTTCATTACTGGAAAATACTTTGAAAATATTTATTGGAAATTATTAAGTATAAATAAATTTATTTAAAAGGGGAGGGTCAAAATTGGCTGTCAACATCTATTATTCTCATTGAAGTCATGTTATACCTTCCATTATGAGTTATTTATATTTAGTCTATAGTTACACGTTATCTTTCTTTTTGTTGAGTTATTAGTGTTGAAGTTTTGGAAGCAGTATTATTTTGAAGCGAAGTTGCTAATTGTTAAGATATCTTTCTCGTTGAAAATTTTACTTTCCTTGTTATTGTTGATATTCTTGTATACGTTATGGCGGAGCCGTGGGCTATTGTTGTGGAAATATTGATACTGTTGTTTGTTGGCAAGTTATGATATATGGGCACTTGTGGTGTGAGTTGTTATTGTGAGGTGATATTGGCGCACATGCTGCAGTATAAGATTGGACTTATGTGCGTGTTGCTTGTAGGGGAAATACGTGAAGCTACGCGGCGTCATAAGGTGCGCTAAAGTGTGTGTAGCTATTTCGGAAAAACTATTTTCAAAACCTATTTCATATGTAAGGCTCACGTGGCAGTATAAGGAAGGATTGTGATTGATATTGTGAATACGAGGCGGTACCTCGGTTATGATCCTTGTTATGTATACACGAGGCAGTACCTAGGTGGTGATTCTTATTGTACCAGAGGTAGTACCTCATTGTGATTTTGTTGTTTCATTCTTCCTTGTTTTGGTCAGTTATCATCCTTTTATGATCATTTTGGTTCTCCTTATCTGCCTTCTTTATATTATTTTCGTGCTTAAAATTTCGGTATTAGTTCACGTTGTTAAATGTTTCATATCAGTTATTTCTCCGCTTTCCAATATTTATCCTTATTATGTTTTCATATTATTATTTATATCCTAATAGGTCTCTTAACCTGTCCCCCTCACTACTCCACTGAGGTTAGGCTTGATACATATTGGGTACCATTGTGGTTCACTCATACTACGCTTTTGCACATTTTTGTGCAGATCCAGGTACATCTGCTCGTGTCGGTTATTAGAGATCATCTGTTAGCTGCTATATGGAGACTAAAGGTATGCCTGCTCGGTGTCCGCAGGCCTCGTAGTCACCTTTCCTTATTCTTATTTACTGTTGTATTTCTTTCTTACAGTGATGTAATAGTGATCTAGTTTTACCATGTAGAGCTTATGACTCAATTCCACCGGTTTTGGAGAATGTATTGATGGGATTATGTTTTCGAAAGGTTATATCAATTATTAAGCTTGTTTTAATATTTTGTTAATTATTCCTGCCAAGTTATTATTAACTGTTAGGCTTACCTAGTCGTAGAGACTAGGTGCCATCACGACATCTATGGAGGAGAAATTATAGTCGTGATATTCACACCCCTCTACACCAGCTGCACCTTCACCACCAATAACTAATGCATCTCCTCCACCGGCAACAAACGCTCGAGAGGAGGGTGCTTTTCCTTCTCGGTCTCCCGGCCATGGGAATTTGGGGCACAATTACTCGCCCCCTTCCTCAGATCCCCTAGGGAGGAGGAATGCCACTCTTTCGATTTCGAAGGGGTGTCATCTGCTGTCCAGGTAGGTGGAGCTTGGCAACTACCAGAAGCCATCAACTTCAGAGAAAGATAAGAAGAAAATACTCTCCCTTTCAAAGAGTGTTAGTTGAATAATACAATGCATAATGCTGCAGCGGTATCGTACTTGCTCTCTTATTACTTATTTTCTATTTATTGTTGTAACAGGATTCCTAACCTCGATATACTTTTTACAGGACAACTTCTTCTTTTTCGAAGGCCTTCAAAGAATGATTCTTGATAAAGAAGGGCTTTCCTCCGAACGGGATCAACCGTTGGTTGAAAGGAATAAACTTGTTGTGCCTCTCCCGGCGTTGGAGGCAAAAGCTGTTGAGGCGGGAGCGCTCTAGGCCCGGTTGCCGCAAAGTGAGCAAGAAGTAATGGCCCACAACCTAGAATCCACTCAATTACATGCAGAACTCCAAGGTGATAAGGCTAAGTGGGTTGAGCTTTAAGATGTTGTGCTTGCCGCTACAAAGCGTGAGTCTGCCTCCGTTGAACAAGTTAATAACTTGGAGGCAGCCTGAGCTCCAATGAGACCAATGCCGCCAAGGAGAAGAGGGCTAGAATGGAGGATAGATTCAGAAGATCATGGAGAAAAACTAGATTCACCTATCTACAATACTTGATCTTGATTCTATCCTAAGTGACACGAGGTGTGAGAGGGATAGCCTTAGGCCGAGGTTGAGAGGCTTAAGGCAAAAGCTCCAACCACAAGGGGATTCCCTCGTATTTGAAAAGACGTATTCGCTGTATCATATGAGGAGAAAAATCTTGAAAGATGCCAAAGCGGGCATCATTAATATTTATGATTGCATCGCCAAGGTACAAGCACTGGAGTTAACTACTCGAGAACGTCTTCCTGTTCAACCTGCCGCAATTGACTCTTCGAGCACTGGTTACGAGTATTCATGAACAAGGGATGAAATCGAAGAGAATGATGAAGGCCCAGGCCTCGAACCGGCGGCTGATCCGCCCACTCAAGGGGGACGCAGATGCTTCTCTCCCCCAGGGGATGCAGCAACGATAATGTTTAGACTTTTTCCTTTTGTTGTTTTTCTTGTACTTTTTAGTTATGCCAAACTTTTCATTGATTTTGGCAGTTTTGAAAAGTAATTTCACGACCCAATATCCATAATAGGTCATGATGACACCTAACGGCACCGTTAGGCAAACCCACAGGTGAAACTACTATTTATTTACCCCTTTTTAATATTTTAAAACAAAAGTTTTATTTCATAAGAACAAATTAAGCAAGAGTTCATACAATCATAACAACTCTTTTTAAGAAAAATACTAGCAAAATACATACATGTACTATGGTGATAGAAATGATGAGCACAGAAGTATATAAATGTTATAGGTCCCCAAAACTCGGCGTCACAAAGACATGAGCAATCTAGAGAATATACAAAACCATTAAAACTATTGTCTGAAAGTGATAGACAGAAATAGTAAATAAGACAGAGGGAGACTCCAATGCTACAAATCGTAGCAAGGCAAGAGGCTCACCACTAAGTCTCCATAGATGCGCCAGTACGCGCGCACGTGATAACTGGTAGTACCTGTCTCAGTATAGTGTGAGTACGGAAACAACGCGTACCTAGTAAGTATCTAGTCTAACCTCGTAGAAGTAGTGACGAGGGGTTGACTAGACACCTACTAGAGGTGAAATAATAACAATATAAATGCATAAAGTAGACACGGTGAGTGTACAACAAGTATCAATGAAGCAAATAAGAGCAACTACAGTAAATCCACTCATGAGTGTATATCAAATAACCAACATATCATAACCGGCCATGGAGGCGCTAACTCAATTATACCCAAACTAGAACCCATTTCGATTATTAAGCGCGAAGTTGTCGAGGCGAACGAACCGTTCCCATAGGAATAGTCGTACTCAGTACTGCCGAGGCGAATAGCCAAATCCCATAGAATAGTTTTATCATACTGCCGAGGAGAACAACCGGATCTCATAAGAATAATGTTATGAACCTGCCTAGTCAAAAGTCGTATAAACTATCATAAGAATAATGTTATGAACCTGCCTAGTCAAAAGTCGTATAAACTAGTAAATATGTACTCGAAAGTTCATAATTTAGCTTTTATAGTAGTTACCCGACCCAATTTGGAAGAGTCATGAAATTCACCCCCAGGCCCACGTGCTCGTATTCCAAAAAATTTTGAATATAAAAGTTACCCATGACCTCCTAAACTAAAATATATAGTTTATTCCAATTTCCACCACCCAATTCGTGATCAAATCCCAAATTTACGAAAACCCTAGGTTTTCACAAAATCCTTAGGTGGAGTTCACTTACCTTGTATTGTAGATGAGAATCTCCCTCAAACGTGCTCTCAAAATCACACAACACCAAATGAAAGAGTGGAAAAATGGCCTAAGTCTCAGATTAAAAAGCCCTCACTACCTAGCGTGTCACACCTGCGGAAAATCCATCGTAGGTGCGGTTCACACCAAGATTGGGAAAGTTTGCATTTGCGAAGAATCATGCGCACCTGCGCATCCACTTCTGCTGAAACCGTCCGCTCCTGTGCACTTTCGCCTGCGGAGGGGCCTCCGCTCCTGCGACCCTAGGCTTTCTTGTCCTTTTCCGTATCTGCGACCATTTTCCTCTCACCTGCGAGCTTCCAGATATGGAAAAAACCATGCATATGCGATCACTGCTCAGCCCACTCCAGGCCGCTTCTGAGACCACTGGGCCACGTCTGCGAGCTCGCACCTGCGGCCATTTCCACGCAGGTGCGATTGCACCAGACCTGAAGCCATGAGCAGTCCCTCCATGTGCAAAACCAAGTTCGATTCCAATCCGCTACGCACCCGAGGCCCCCCGGGACCCCATCCAATTAAATTAACGCATCCCAAAACATAATACAGACCTGCTCGTGCAATCGAAACACCGAAACAACATCTAGAGTCACGAATCCGAGGCCAAAATGCATGAATTTAACATGAAACTGAAAAACATCTAAAAACACTTCCGCGCATCCGATTCCTGTCAAATCAACTTGGAAATGATGCCAAATTTTGCTTCAAGTCATAAATCACCACATGGAACTATTCCCAGGCTTGGAATTCCAAACGGACCTCGATAACACCAAAATGTACTCCAAATCAAATTTAAGGAACTAGAAAAACCTTAAATGAACCACCTTCCTACATTGAGCGCCGAAACGCTCTCGGTTTACCTGAAACCCTATCCGAACACATGCCCAGGTCTGAAGTCATCATACAAACCTATTGGGACCTTCAAATCCCGTTTCCAAGGTCGTTAATCTGAAATGTTGACTCAAATCAATTTTGGCGGCCTTAGCCACTATTAAGGAACTAAGTGTTCCGATTTCAACCCGAACCCTTCCAAACCTAAACCAACCATCCTCGCAAGTCATAAAGCAGTAAAAGCACATACGGTTGGGTTATTACAAGAAAATAAGAATTTTGTTTAAGTGTTCTGCAAGATACATTTTCTTTGCATTGAATAAGTTAAAGCTTCAGGTACATCTTTATCTGATCGCTTCTAAATCCGGGCATAAATTCTTCCGGAATCAACTCTTTTTTATGAGGTTTTCATTAAGGAGGACCCTCTTATGTTTACGGTGCTCTTGAATGGAACATGTCCTGTTTATTCCGGCACAATTTTATTCCTTCTATCTTAAAAGTACACAGGCATTCGTTTGCTAAATAAAACTGCCAATACATGTGGCTAACTTGTACAACTTATTTCTACGGGGCTGGCCACACAGTTCCCGACCTCAATGAGACATTATCGTTCCCGGTTCTTGTAGTCCCCGATTTTGGTTGCTTTATTGTTTCCGTGTCCAATACTATCTCCCCCCCCCCCCCCCAAAGTGTTCGAATGCGAAGTATGCGAACTAAAACACTTGAAGTCTAGCTTCATCAGTGGAAACAACTCGTGAACGGCTAAATAGTCTTTGGTTCGATGGAGAGTTTTGTTTTCCATTAGTAACTTGCCATCGAGTCAAAGAGTTTTTAACCATCCCATAATAGTTTATGATTTCAATGCCTTGTGAAAAAAGGAGAAACAAAATACTATAGTAAATAATAAAAAGCCACTTGGCAATTTTAGGACAAAGTTACTTATTAAGTAATAATTATTTTTTTAATTAAAATTGAAAAAAAATGAAATTACACATTATTTATTATTTAAATTAGTTACTCTTTTTGAATTTGAATTTAAATATAGAAGAAAAGTCTAATTTGAATTGGAAATAGTTATTCCACAAAGTCTAATATAGAAGAAAAGTCTAACTACTTATTCCACATAATCTATCTATATACAATTGGAGAGACAAAGACACCATATTATATCAAGTGGTAACATAATAAAAAGCCACTTGACAGTTTTAGGACAAAGTTAGTTAGGTAAGGTAATAATTAGTTTCTTTTTAATTCAAATTTTATAAAAAAATTAATATTAATTATTTATTATTAATTAGTTACTCTTTTGAGTTTGACTTTAAATATCGAAGAAAAGCCTAATCTGAATTTAAAATAATTACAAGCAACATAATAAAAATTATAAAAATCAAAATTTTATATTGAAAATAATATAGAAGAAAAGTCTAATTGCTTATTCCATATAAATCTATCTATATATAATAGGAGAGGCAAAGACACCATAATAACCCAAGTGGCAATATAAGAAAAAGTCACTTGATAATTTTAAGACAAAGTTAGTTAACTTAGGTAATAATAGTTTTTATAATTTAAATTTTAAAAATTAAATTATGTACTATTTATATATTTAGTTACTCTTTTCAAATTTGGATTTACTTATATAAGAAAAGTCTAATTTGAAGGCAAAAACACCATAGTAAGCCAAGTGGCAACATAATGAAAAGCCACTTGACAATTTTAGGACAAAGTTAGTTCGTTTAGGTAACAAATAGTTTTTTAATTTAAATTTTAAAAAATTGAAATTATGCATTATTTATTATTAATAACTAGTTACTCTTATTTAATTTAACTTAAATATTGAAGAAAAGTCTAATTTTAATTTGAAATAATTACAAGCAACATCGTAAAAATAAACAAATGAAAACATTGCAGGTCGTTTTGAGTTCTAGCCCTTATTTCTATGGTCTGAGACTTCAATTAGCTCCGTTTAGTTTTTCTCGATTTACATGCGCAATCTGTGTACTATTTCAAAAAGATTTTATGCAAATTTTTGAAGAAATTAACATGATTTTTAGCTTTAAAAGGATTTGAATTTACTACGGTCAACATTTTGTGTAAACGACCCCGGATCGGTATTTTGATGATCCCAATGGGTCCGTGTCACTAATTAGGACTTTGGCGTATGCCCGGAATTAAATTCGGAAGTCCCTAACTTAATTTGACGTGATTTTTTGAAAACTAGTCACTTGAAGGTTTAAAGATTTCCTAGATTTGACCGTAGATTGACTTTATTGCTACCGGGTTTGAATTTGGATTCCGAAACTTTGTATAGGTTTATTTCACTATTTAAACTTGTCTGAAAAATTTTTGTGCAAAACAGTGTTGATTTGATAGGATTCGAACACTCAGTTATGAATTTGGAAGTTCTTGAGTTTTTTTGAAAATGTCATGCATTTTGATGTCTGATTTGTTGTTTTAGGTGTTATTTTGGTGTTATGATCGCATAAGTGAGTTTGTATGATATAATCACACTTGTGTGCATGTTTGGTTTTAGGCCCGGGGGGGTTCGGATGAGTTTCATATAGGCTACGGGTCATTTTTGGACTTGGAATTGGAGGCTTCACCTATTTGCTCGTATGATGCTATGTGCTTCGCGACCGCGAAACCTCTCTCGTGATAGTGAAGGGGAAACTAGGACAGGGGCGGAGTCTTCTACGCGAAAGCGGAGAACCGGTCATGAACATGAAGCAGTGGAGGGATTACCCTTCATGAACGCGACCATTCACACGCGAACGCGATGGGTTAAGGGGATTCTGGGAGAGGCAGTTGCTCAGCGAAAGCGAAGACATGGGGGAACAAGTCTTCGTGAACTCGAAGGGTTTCCCGCAAACGCGAAGGCCACTTAGGCCTCTATTTTTCGCGATCGCATCAGATCCTTCGCGAACACGAAGAAGACCTGATGCTAGTGATTTAAAACATTTGATATCGGGATTCTTTTTATTTTTCACCATTTTCAAGTTTGAGCTCGGCCAAGAGGCAATTTTAAAGAGGTTTTTCATCTCAACTTCTTAGGTTAGTAGATTTTAACTTGTTTTCTTACATTTCCATAATTACCTTTTGATTTCAACCTTTAATATATGTTTTTTCATGGTGAAAATTTGATATAGGTAGAAATTAGGATTTTTGAGAAATGGAGATTTAGATCTCAAATTGACGAATTTCGAAACTTATCACATAACTGGGCTTGGGGGTTAATGGGTAATTGGGTTCTGGTCAGAATATTGGATTTTTTACCAAGCACGTCTGAGTTTGACTTTTGTTGACATTTTCCAAAATCATTAAGGATTGAATCTTTTTCACTCATGGGTAGTTTCTAAAGTCTATTTTGAATTATTTGAAATGTATTTGCTAGATTTGGTTGGTTTGGTGGCTTGTTCAAAAGCCAAGGCCAGGTTAGTTGATTGCTTTAATTCGCGGAGTGAGATAAGTGTTGGATCTAACCTTGACTTGAGGTGGTTAGAAATTCTTGAACTATGTGTTATGTGGATTATGTGAGAAAATGACGTATATGCAAGGTGACAAGTGTATATACGCCGTCATGATATTTGTTTCCATGTTTTCGTTTATTTCATGATATATCTTGCTTCATGCCTTAATTGTCACATGCCTTATTTGACTCCCATGCCATAATAATTACTTGTCATTTAATTATTCCTTGTCTTAATTTGTCCGTTCTTTCCATGACTCCATGCTTATTTTCTACTTTCCCCTACTTGCTTTACTTGCATATCTTTAATCTCCACATGTTTTGTCCCTATTGTTCTTTTGTAATATTTGTTGCAACGACTAGACTGGTCATTTTGCTCTCTAGGTCCCTGTTCCCCTAATTAAGACTCCCCGTATGTGATTTTACTATTTTATGACTTACAGGGATGGTTAGTTCGGGTTTGGAAGGGTTCATGTTAAAATCGGAACACTTAGTTCCTTAATAGTAGCCTATAATTGTTAAGTTTGACTTCATTTTGAGAAAACGACTTTAGAACCGGGATTCGACGGTCCCAATAGGTTCGAATGATGATTTTTGACTTGGGCTTATCTTCGAATTGGGTTTCGGATGACTCTGGAGCTTTTCGACGCTTAATATTGAAAGTTGGCACATTAAAGGTTTTCCAAGTTCTTTAACTTTGGTTTGGATTAGACTTCGGTGTTATTGGGGTCCGTTTGGGATATCAAACCTGGGAATAGTTCTGCACAGCGATTTAAGACTTGCACGCAAAATTTGGCGTCATTCCAAATTGATTTGATAGGAATTAGACGCGCGGAAGTGTCTTTAGAAGTTTTTGAGTTTCATTATTCGATTCATGCGTTTTGTTGTCTGATTCGTGATTATGGACATTATTTTGGTGTTATAGTGCGAGCGGGTCCTTATAATGTTGTTGGATGTGTGAGTGAGATTGGATGGGGTCCCGGGTCCCCGGATGCAAGACGGATTGGAATCAGACTCAGAATTTGACTAGGGGAAACTGCTAGTGCTTCTGATCTGGTGTGTTCGTTCCTGCGTGGATTTGGCCACTGGCGCCAGCTCACAGGAGCAAGACAGTGGTGGCAAAAGTAGCATGAGAGTTGGTGGCCAGTGGTCCGCAGAAGCGAAGGCCAGCCAGGCTTGGGTCGCAGGTGCAATAGCCTTTCCGTAGAAGTGAGAGCCTATTTGCAGAAGCGAACAAGGCGGCCTGGGTATGTACCGTGCCTGCGAGGATTTTACCGCAGAAGCGGAGCCGCATGTGCGACTGTTTTGGTCGCAGGTGCAGAAGTCGTTGGGGCTGTGAGGGCTTTTTATTATGGAACTTAGCTTTATTTCTCTCATTTCCCACTTGGTCTTAGGCGGTTTTGAGAGCATTTTGTGGAGGGATTTCATCAACATCAAGAGGTAAGTGATCCCTATCAATTCTTTGGCTAAATATGCGAATCATAGGTAGATTTAACATGGAAAAATGGTGAAATTAATTGGATTTTGAGAAGAACCTAGGGTTTTGGTAAAAATGGGATTTGCCCACGAAATTGGTTATTGAATTAAGTAAAAATTATATATTTGAGTTCGTGAGCCTATGGGAAATATTTCTCTTGAAAAATTTACGGAATCCGGGCACGTGGGCCCAGAGGTGAATTTTAGGAATCTTTCAATTTGGGTTGGATAATTTCTCTAATAGCTAAATTATGAAATTTTTAGTATATGTTGATTAAATTATATAACATTTGACTAGTATTGGATTGTTCCGCAACAACTTAGGGCTTTTAGAGCAGATTAGTGGACCGGAAGTGAGCTTGGAAATGAGGTATGTCTCTTGCTTAATCTTGTAAGAGGGAACTCATCCTCTTAGGTGTATCTTGTTGTGTATTACTTATCTAGGGAGCTACGTACGCACAAAGTGACGAGAGTCCATACGTAGCTATATTCCATGATATGTCTGGGTAGACTTAGATCCACATCATGCTTTTAAATTGTACTGTTGTGTTTATCATGCGTATTAACTGTCCTTAATAGAGCTGAGACTAGGGATTTTAAAAAGTTGCAATTATCGACTTAGCCTTCTTATATTGGAAAAATTGAGGAATACTTAAAAACTATGAAAAATCCATGTCCTCTCACGTCGCAAGTACTTCACCGAGTGATGTAAACTTCTCTACTCTAATGGGATCGGCTCGTTCGCCTCGGCAGTATAGTAACACCACTCTAATAGGATCGGGCCGTTCGCCTTGGCAGTATAGTAACATCTTTCTTATGGGATTGGGCCATTCGCCTCGGCAGTATAGTAACACCACTCTTATGGGATCGGGCCGTTCGCCTCGGCAGTATGATGGTAACATTATTCTTATAGGATCTGGCCGTTCGCCTCGGCAGTACTAAGTACCACTATTCTTGTGGAATTAGGCTGTTCACCTCGGTAACTTCGTGTTTAATAATCGAAACAAGTTCCAGTTTGAATAATTGAGTTAGTGCCTTCACGGCCAATTATGAGATGTTGGTGATGTTTTACGGACTCCTGCTGTAATTATTGTAGTTTCTTTTGTTTGACTCAATGATACCTGTTGTATGCCCACCATGTCTACTTTATGCACTTTTATTGTTATTATTGACATCTAGTAAGTGCTAAGTCGACCCCTAATCACTACTTCTTCGAGGGTAGACTAGATACATATTGGGAACATGTTGTTCTTCGTACTCACGCTACACTTTTACACTGATGTGCAGGTATTGAGACATGTTTCACCAGTGGTCACGCAGGCTCGTAGCCGATCTTTCATAGAGATATAGGGGTGAGCTACGATCCGCAACACTGAAGTCTCCTTCCATCTTATTTACTATTTCTGTGTATTACTTTCAGATAGTAGCCTTAGTAGTTCTGTATATCCCTAGATTGTACATGTACTTGTGACGCCGAGTTTTTGGATTTGTAGCACTTTCGTACTGCATTACTTGTCAATTCTATCACAGTAGAGTATGTACTTATTATGTTGAATTTTTTTTTAAAAATACCTATCACCGATACATGAAATTTAGTGTAATTAAAAATATGTTAAAAAGTGATAAATTATAGTAGTTTTCGCTTGTGGATTTGCCTAACGGTGGCGTTAGGTGCAGTCTCGACCTAGTACGGAATTTGGGTCGTGACATTTGTTGCCTTCTATAATATGGTTTCATTTGCCTGAGCTTTTTAGTTGTTAAATACCGACAAATTGGTAAAGTTGAGACTTCGAGTTATTAGAGATTCTTTGATCATTATGTGGTTCTTTATTACCATGCAGTCTTGATGTAGAAATTCTTGTAAATTTGTTTGTTGAATTGTTTATGTTGAGTGAAATTGTTTGGGGAGCCGGTTGCACGCTGCAACAAAAATTGAATGGTAAGGTATTGAAATGGTGGAATAAGGATGGATTATGATATTGATAGATGATGATACAGTGGGATCGGGTTGCACCACAATGGATTGTATATGTGGTACTTATTTGTGATTGTTGGATTTGCCTCGGTATTGTGATATGAGACTATGAGACATGTTATTATGGGCTCTCTGGTAGTTGAATTTTGAGTTCGTTTTCATGAGTTAATTGCTTTATTTCCATTCCCTATTTTTCTGTTATTATTATTATTATTGCATACAGGTTATTGTTAATGGCCCGCCTTAACCTCGTCACAACTTCGTCGAGGTTAGGCTCGTCACTTACAGAGTACATAGGGTTGGTTGTACTCATACTACATTCTGCGCTTCTTGTATAGATGCCAGAGTTGGTCCTAGCAGTGCTTAGTGTGATTTCTCGGATCCAGCTACTTGTGGAGACTTGAGGTATAGCTGAACGACGTCCGCAATCCTGAAGTCTCCTTCTATTTCATCATTATTGTTTAATTAGATTCAAACAGTTATGTTTATTCAGAATATTATCTTTAGTACCTTTGACGCTCATGTATTCGTGACTCCAGTTTCTAAGATTTTATTTGGATTACGTCGTTCAATAGGTTATCATCGTATTTCAGACTATTTGGTTGTTATTGTTATCAATTGATTTGAATTGTTAAAACTGGTTAATAAATATAGCTAACGTTGGCTTGCCTAGCAAGTGAAATGTTTGTGCCATCACTGTCCCGAGGGTGGGAATTACGGGTCGTGACAAGTTGGTATTAGATCACTAGTTTGCCTAGGTCACACAAACCATGAGCAAGCTTGGTAGAGTCTGGAGGATCGGTATGGTGGCGTCTATACATATCTTTCGGAGGCTATAAAGCATTAGGAAAATTTCACTTCTTTCTTTAAACCATTTTACTCTTGTTCTCCCGCAGATAGTTAGAACTCGCACAGCGTCTACAGCCGGGCGCAATAGCCAGAGACCCCTGTTGCAGCCACTACCAAGGGTAGAGGCCGAGGTTGAGCTAGAGCAAATGGCTCCCGTATACCAGACTCTGATAGCACCAGCAGTTAGGATAATTCAGCCTATTAGCGGTGCACCCTCAGAGGACCCACAAAATTACTTGGACCGTTGCCACGAGGTTGCGCAACATGGGTATTGTTGAGACCAACGGGGTCGACTTGGGAATGTTCCAGATGACCGGTTCTACCAAGAGGTGGTGGTAGGATTTTGAGGAGAGCAGACCAGCTGGTTCATCTCCACTTACCTGGAATTAGTTTTCTCAAATATTTCTGGAGAAGTTCATTCCTTTCACTCTAACAGAGGATATACCGTAGGCAGTTTGAGCGCCTTCAGCAGGGTGGCATGACCGTCACCCAATACGAAACCAAATTTGTGGACCTATCCCATCATGCAGTTATTTTGATTCCCATTTATAGAGAGGCGGTAAGGAGGTACATTGATGGTCTTACCTTCAGCAGCAGGCATCAAACGGCCAAGGAGACGGGGGATTATATTTGTTTCAAGAAGGCCATAGAGGTTGCTAGACGGATCGTGATTATTCGCGGTCAGGATAGAGGAGTGATATCAAAGAAAAGGCCTCTTCATTTCGGTGGCTTCAGCGGTGCCTCATCTTGAGGCAGGGGTTCTTTTGGTAGAGTCCATCATCCTAGGCCAATTCAGTCAGCTCTTCAAGTAGCCCACAGTATTTCAGGCGGTCGTGGCTCTTGTGGGTCTCGTCCTGAACAACGAACATTCAGTGCACCACCGCTTTAGAGTTATTACAGTGGATACTCGAGCCGTCAGGGTCAGTCTCTACTTCAACTACCTCAACAGCTGAGGGAGTTTTTGGAGTGTAGGGGCACAAGTCACATTAGTAGGTATTACCCAAGATTGACGATCAACAGACCTCGGCATAGTTCTCGTGCTATTATACTTGCACCGATTGCTCAGCTAAAGGTGGGGGTCAGATTGCTAGAGGTGGAGGTCAGACCATTAGAGGTAGAGGCCAGCCAACTAGAGGTATCCCGAGGGCGCAAAGGTCAGAGTGGTGGGGCCCAACCTCATTTTTATGCATTTCAAACTAAACTTGAGGCAGAGTCACATGACGCCGTCATTACAAGTATTATTCCAGTTTTCCATAGAGATGCTTCAGTTTTATTCGATCCGGGCTCTACATATTCCTACGTGTCATCATATTTTGCTTCATATCTAATTATGCATCGTGATTCGTTGAGTGCTCTTGTATATGTGTCCACGCCTATGGGAGATTCTATTATTGCAGATTGCGTTTAGCGCTCATGTATGGTTTCTATTGGGAGCCTTGGGACTAGTGTAGATCTCCTACTTTTTGATATGATGGACTTTGATGTTATTTTGGGGATAGATTGGTTGTCACCTTACCATGCAATATATGACTGACACACCAAGACGATGACCTTAGCCATGTTGAGGTTGCCATGATTAGTGTGGAGGGGGACCCCTGGTAATTCTACCAGTAGGGTTATTTCTTATGTGGAGGGTCGAAGTATTGTCGAGAAGGGATGTCAAGCATATTTGTCCTATATCTGTGATCCTAGCGCGGAAGTTCCTTCCATGGATTCAGTACCAATTTTGCGTGAGTTCCTAGAGGTGTTTCTTACAGATTTCTCGGGGATGCCACCCTATAGAGATGTCGACTTCTATATTGACTTGGTCCGGGCTTTCAGCCTATTTCTATTCCACCATACCATATGGCCCCACCTGATTTGAAGGAAATGAAGTTGCAGTTGCAGGATTTGCTTGATAACGCATTCATTCAGCCTAGTGTCTCACCCTGGGGTGCGCTAGTGTTGTTTGTGAAAAGGAAGGATGGTTTGTTAAGGATGTGTATAGATTATCAGTAGTTGAACAAAGTCACAATCAAGAACAAGTATCCTTTACCGAGGATTTATGACATATCTGAACAGGTTCCGTGTGCGAAAGAGTTTTCAAAGATTGATTTGAGATCTAGCTACCATCAGTTGAAGATTAGGGCACGAATGTCCCCAATATAGCTTTTAGGACTTTGTACGGGCATTATGAGTTTCTAGTAAGGTCATTTGCCTTGACAAATGCCCCAACAGCAATTATGGATTGGATTCCAATTGTCACCCCAAAATCTACCTTTTTCCCAATGTCTCCACAACCATATTTCCCACCTAAATTAGACAACACCTTTTCTACTTTTCCGTCTGCCTCACGGAATCCATTCTCCTTCACCCAAACCGTAAAGGAAGAACAGGAGTTTGATATTGCCAAATGGGTTTGGGAACGTAAAGATGCCCAAGCAGCACAAAAACAAGCCAAGAAAAGACGAGACCATGCAGAAAGTTCGAAAGGATCCAACCCATAAAATCTGATCATCTCTAACCAGAAGGTTCCGGACTTCTATGTCTCTCAACCAAGATGCATATCAGAAGAAGAGACTCCATGGTCCGAATCCCTAAATTCATCAGAAGATGACTCAACGGAAGATAGCTTTCAATCAAGCGATGAATCCATGATGAACTCTTCCGGAGATGATAATCCCCCAATATTTGTCAATCAGCCAAGAGAGCCAGAGGTATCTGAGATAGATGACGCACAAGAAGGCATGACCGATGAACCAATCCCAGAAAGAAGATTTGAGCCCATGGCGTCCAAACCAGTTGGAACTGGTTTCCATACTTTCACCTTGGACGACGTCAAGGTTTCACAGACAAAGGCTTGCTTCAGATTGATATCGCCGCCGATCTCAAAGTATATCTTGGCCATTTTTTGAAAGTGTCTGTCAATGTCATTTCTGTCGAATGACACACACTTCATCTCGAAGAGTTGTCTACGCATTTTCTCCAACCCTATTTGGATTCTTTTGTGATCGTCTTCTTTGACGATATTTTGATCTACTCCCACAGTCAAGAGGAGCATGAGCAGCATCTCCGGACTGTAATTTAGACTCTGTGAGATAGTCAGTTATATGAGCACGAGCAGCATCTCCGGACTGTAATTTAGACTCTGTGAGATAGTCAGTTATATGAGCACGAGCAGCATCTCCGGATTGTAATTTAGACTCTATGAGATAGTCAGTTATATGCCAAGTTTTTAAAGTGTGAGTTTTGGTTGGACTCGGTTGCCTTATTGGGGCATGTTACATCTGGCGAGGGCATTAAAGTGGATCTTAAGAAGATTGAGGCAGTTCAGAACTGACCTAGACCTACTTCAGCTACAGAGATTTAGAGCTTCCTCTTTGGTGGGTTATTGTCACCAGTTCGTGGAGGGGTTTTCATCCATCGCAGCCCCACTGGCTAGATTTACCTAGAAGGGTGCCCCATTCAGGTGGTCTGATGAGTGTGAGTCGAGCTTTTAGAAGCTCAAGACCTCCTTAGCCACAGCTCTGGTGCTGGTATTATCTATGGGTTTGGGATCCTATATCGTGTATTATGATGCATCGAGTATTGGGCTTGGTGCAGTATTGATGCAGGCTGGCAGGGTGATTCTGTACGCATCTCGATAATTGAAGGTTCATGAGAAGAATTACTTTATTTATGACTTAGAGTTGGCAACCATCGTTCATTCATTGAAGATTTAGAGGCATTATCTGTATGACGTGTCGTGTGAGGTATTCAAAGATCATCGGAATCTACAGTACTTGTTTAAGCAAAATGATTTCAACTTGAGGCAGCGGAGGTGGTTAGAATTGTTGAAAGACTATGATATCACCATTTTGTATCATACCGGGAAGGCCAATGTGGTGGCTGATGCCTTGAGTAGAAAGGCTCTGAGTATGCGTAGCCTTGCATATATTCCAATTGGAGAGAGACTGCTAGCATCAAAAGTTCAGGCCTTGGCCAACCAGTTTATGAGGTTACATATTTCGGAGCCTAGTCGGGTTCTTGCTTACACAGTTTCTCGGTCTTCTTTGTATGAGCGCATCAGTGAGCGTCAGTATGATGACCCTCATTTACTTGTCCCTAAGGGCATGGTGCAACATAGTGATGCCAAGAAGGTTTCTATTGGAGATGATGAGGTGTTGCAGATGTAGGGTTGGATTTTTGTGCCCAATGTGGACAGAGTTCGTGAGTTGATTCTTGAGGAGGCCCACAATTTGCGGTGTTCCATTCATCCAGGTGCTACCAAGATGTCACAATTTGAGGGATCATTATTGGTGGAGAAGAATGAAGAAATATATAGTTGAGTATGTGGCTCGGTGAATTTCCAGCTGGTGAAGTACGAGCATCAAAGGCCTGGCGGTTTGCTTCTGAAACTTGAGATCCCCGAGTGGAAGTGAGAGCTTATTACCATGGATTTCGTTGTTATGATCCCACACTCTTTGAAGAAATTTGACGCAGTATGGGTCATTGTGGATAGGTTGACCAAGCCGGCACATTTCATTCTGGTGGCAGATACTTATTCTTCAGAGTAGCTGGCTGAGATCTATATCCATGAGATTGTACGTCTTCACGGTGGCCGATGTCCATTTTTTTTGATCGAAGCACACAATTCACATTCCCTTTTTGGAGGGTTTTACAGTGTGAGTTGGGCACCCGAGTTGAGTTGAAAACATTATTTTAGCCCCATTCAGATATTGGATGATATGCTTCACGCATATGTTAAGGGTTTCGGGGGTTCTTGGGATCAGTTTTTGCCGCTTGCGGAGTTTGCCAACAATAATAGCTACAATCGAGTATTCAGATGGCTCCACATAAGTCCTTATATGGGAGGTAGTGTCGTTCTCCAGTTGGTTGGTTTAAACCGGGAGAGGCTCAGTTGTTGGGTACTGATTTGGTTCGGTATGCCTTGGAGAAAGTCAAGATTATTCAAGACCGACTTCGTACTACACAGCCTAGGCAGAAGAGTTATGTCGATCGGAGAGTTCGTGATGTTGCATTCATGGTTGGTGAGAGGGTTTTGCTCCGAGTTTCACCCATGAAAGGTGTGATGAGGTTTGGGAATAAGGGAAAGTTGAGCGCTATGCATATTGAACCCTTTAAGATACTTGAAAGTGTTGGTGAGGTGGCCTACAAGCTTGCACTGCCATATAGCTTATCTGTAGTTCACCCGGTGTTTCATATTTCCATGATCCGAAAGTATCACGGTGATCCGTCCCATGTATTAGATTTTAGCTCAGTCCAGTTGGACGAGGATTTGACTTATGAGGAGGAGCCAGTGGCTATTATAACACGGCATGTTCGAAATTTGAGGTCTAAAAGTTATCCTTCTATTAGAGTGCAGTGGAGAGGACAGCCGATCGAGGCAGCTATGTGGGAGTCCGAGTACGATATGCGGGGTAGATACCCCCACCTTTTCACCAGTACAGGTAATTTACTATATCTGTTCGAGGACAAACTTTTCTTTTAGAGATAGAGAATGTGATGACCAGATAGGTCGTTTTGAGTTCCACCCCTTATTTTCCTATTTCAAGACCTCAATGAGCTCCATTTAGTGTCTCAATTTGCGTGCACAGTCCATGTCCTTTTCCGGAAAGATTTTATGCAAAAAAGTGAAGCAAGCATGATTTTTAGCTTTAAGTAACTTGAGTTGGCAACGTCAACATTTTATGTAAACGACCACGGATTAATGTTTTGATGATCGTGGTGAGTCTGTATCTTGATTTTTGACTTGGGCGTATACCCGAAATTGAATTCGGAAGTCCCTAACTTAATTTGACGTGATTTATTGAAGACTAGTAACTTGAATGTTTAAAGCTTTCCTAGGTTTGACCGTAGGTTGACTTTATTGTTACAGGGTTCGGATTCCGGTTCCAGAACTTGGTATAGGTTCATTTAACTATTTAAAACTTTTTTTTCAAAATTTGGTGCAAAATGAAATTGATTAGATAGGATTTGGACACTGGTTGTCAATTTGGATGTTCTTGAGTTTCTTTGAAAATTTCATGCATTTTGATGTCTGATTCGTAGGTCCGGGTGTTATTTTGCTATTTTGATTGCGCGAGTGAGTTTGTATGATATTATTTCACTTGTGTGCATATTTGGATTGGAGCCCCAGGGGCTCGTATAAGTTTCGAGTAGGCTATAGTTCATTTTTGGACTCAGAATTGGTTCAGCTATTTGTTGGTGTGATGCTATGTGCTTTGCAATTGCAAAGCCTCTCTCACGGTCGCGAAGGGGAACTTGGGACAGGAGTGGAGTTCTTCTATGCACGCGGAGAATCGATCGTGAGCGCGAAGCAGTGGAGGGACTACCCTTCGCAAACGCAATGGGTTAAGGGGATTCCGGGGGAGGCACGTGGTTTCCATACGAGAACACGGGCATTGGCCACTTATGCTCTGCTTCACGATCGCGCCAGGTCCTTCGCGAACAGGACAAAGACCTGATGCTAGTGGTTTAAAACATTCCAAAATCACGATTCTTCTCATTTTCATTTTCAAGTATGAGCTCGGCCTAGAGGCGATTTTGAAGAGGTTTTTCATCCCAACTTCATAGATTAGTAGATTTTAACTTGTTTCCTTACATTTCCATAATCACCTATTGATTCTAACATCTAATCCATACTTTTTCATGGTAAAAATTAGGGATTTAGGTAAAAATTGGGGATTTTGAGAATTTGAGATGTTGACCTCAAATTGGGGTTGGATTTCGAAACTAATCACATAACCGGGCTCGGGTTGAATGGGTAATTGAGTTTTGGTCCGAATATCGGGTTTTGACCAAGCTAGCCCGGGATTGACTTTTGTTGAATTTTTCCAAAGTCACTAAAGGTTGAATCTTTTTCACTCGTGGGTAGTTTCTAATGACCAGATAGGTCGCTTTGAGTTCTAGCCCTTATTTTCCTGTTTCGAGACCTCAATGATCTCCATTTAGTGTGTTTCAATTTGCGTGCATAATCCATGTCCTTTTTCGGAAAGATTTTACGCAAAAAGTGAAGAAAACATAATTTTTAGCTTTAAATCACTTGAGTCGACGACGGTCAGCATTTTATGTAAACGACCACGGATTACTATTTTGATTATTGTGGTGGCTATGTATCTTTATTTTTGACTTGGGCGTATACCCGAAATTGAATTCGGAAGTCCCTACCTTAATTTGACGTGATATGTTGAAGACTAGTAACTTGAAGGTTTAAAGTTTTTTTAGGTTTGACCGTAGGTTGACTTTATTGCTACAGGGTTCGGATTTCGGTTCCGGAACTTGTTATAGGTTCGCTTAACTATTTAAAACTTTTTTGCAAAATTTGGTGCAAAATGAAGTTGATTAGATAGGATTTGGACACTCAGTTGTGAATTTGGAAGTTCTTGAGTTTCTTTGAAAATTTCATGCATTTTTTTGTCTGATTCGTAGGTCCGGGTGTTATTTTGGTGTTCTGATTGCGCACGTGCGTTTTTATGATATTATTGCACTTGTATGCATATTTGGTTTGGAGCCCGAGGGGCTCGGATGAGATTGGAGTAGGCTACAGGTCATTTTTGGACTTAGAATTGCAGGCTTCAACTATTTGTTGGTGTGATGCTAAGTGCTTCGTGATTGCAAAGCCTCTCTCGCAATCGCGAAGAGGAAATTGGGATAGGAGCGGAGTTCTTCTATGCACGCAGAGAACTGATTGTGAACGCGAAGCAGTGGAGGGACTACCCTTCGCGAACGCGACTATTCATATGCGAACGCAATGGGTTAAGGGGATTCTGGAGGAGGCACGTGGTTGCCATACGAGAACGCGGGCATTGGCCACTTAGGCTCTATGCTTTACGATTGCGTCAGGTCCTTCGCGAACGCGAAGAAGACCTGATGCTAGTGGTTTAAAACATTCCAAAATCGCGATTCTTCTCATTTTCATTTTCAAGTTTGAGCTCGACCTAGAGGCGATTTTGAAGAGGTTTTTAATCTCAACTTCATAGATTAGTAGATTTAACTAGTTTCCTTACATTTCCATAATCATCCATTGATTTTAACATTTAATCCATGCTTCTTCATGGTAAATATTAGGGATTTAGGTAGAAATTGGGGATTTTGAGAAATTGAGATGTTGACTTCAAATTGAGGTCGAATTTCGAAACTAATCGCATAACCAGGCTCAGGGGTAAATGGGTAATTAGATTTTGGTCCGAATCTCGAGTTTTGACCAAGCTAGCCCGGGGTTGACTTTTGTTGAATTTTTCCAAAATCATTAAAGATTGAATCTTTTTCACTCGTGGGTAGTTTCTAAATCCCATTTCAATTATGTGAACTAAATTTGCTTGATTTGGTTGGTTTGGATGCTTGCTCGAAAGGCAATGCCGTGGTTAGTTGATTGCATTGATTTGTGGAGTGCGGTAAATGTTGGGTCTAACCTTGACTTGAGGGAATTAGGAATTCTTGAACTATGTATTATGTGGATTATGTGAGAAAACGACGTATATGCGAGGCGACGAGCGTATATCCACCGTCATGATATTTGTTTCCATGTTTTCGTCTATTTCAAGATATATCTTGCTTCATGCCTTAATTGTTACAATAACATGTACACAATAACTGATTTACTTCCATTCCCTATTCCTATTATTGTTGCGTACATGTTATTGTAAGTGGCAACCTTAGCTTTGTCACTACTTTGTCGAGATTAGGCTTAGCACATACAGCGTACATTGGGGTCGGTTGTACTCATACTACACTCTGCACTTCTTGTGCAGATACCGGAGTTGGTCTGAGTAGCACTTAGTGAGATTTCCAAGATCCAGCTACCCGTGGAGACTTGAGATACAACTGCACAGCGATCGCAGCTATGAAGTCCCATTCTATTTCATCATTACTGTTTATTTAGATTCAAACAATTATGTTTATTGAGACTATTATTTTTATTACTCTAGGTGCTCATGTATTCGTGACTTCTGTTACTGGGATTGTATTTGGATTACGTCGTTCAGTAGGTTATCACCTTATTTCAGACTATTCAGTTGTTATTGTTATCATTTGATTTGAATTGCTAAAACTGGTTAATAAATATAGCTAACGTTTGCTTTCCTAGCAAGTGAAATATTAGGCACCATCACTGTCCCGAGAGTGGAAATTCCCGGTAGCGACACAAAGACACCATAGTATGTAAAGTGGAAACATAATAAAAGCCACCTGGCAATTTTAGGGCAAAGTTAGTTAAGTTAGGTAGTAATTAGTTTCTTATTGAATTTAAATTTTAAAAAAAATTAAATTTTGCATTATTTGTTAATAATAATTAGTCACTCTTTTTGAGTTTGAATGTTAATATAGAAGAAAAGTCTAATTTGGATTTGAAATAATTACAAGCAACATAGTAAAAAATATAAAAATCAAAAGTTTATATTGAAAATAAAATAGAAGAAAATTTTAATTGTTTATTTCATATAATCTATCTATCTATATATAATAGGAGAGAAAAAGACACTACGCCAAGTGACAACATAATAAAAAGCCACTTGGAAATTTTAGGACAAAGTTAGTTAGGTTATGTAATAATTAGTTTCTTTTTAATTTAAAATTAAATAAAATTTATGCATTATTTTTTGAGCTCAAGTGCGTTGTTTCGCGGTTTGAGGCCTTGAGTAGCTTCATTTCTTATTTTATGACTTGTATGCGTAGTCGGAATTGCGTTTTGGGAAGTTCGGAGTTGATTCGGAAGAAAAATTCTCAATTTGGAAACTTTAAGTTAGAAGAGTTGACCAAGGTCTGATTTTTGAGTGAACGACCTCGAAATCCGGATTTGAAGGTTCCAACAGGTTCGTATGATTATTTTTGACTTGGGCGTATGTTCTGGTTGAGTATCGGATGATCCGAGAGCGTTTCGACGTCTAATGTGGTAAGTTGGCATTTTGAAGGTTTTAGAATTTTCTAAGTTTGATTTGAAGTGGACTTCGCTGTTATAGATGTCAGTTTGGGATTCTGAGCAGTGGAATAGGTTCGTATCGTGATTTGTGACTTGTACGTAATGTTTGTCGTCATTCCGGAATTTTTAAGTATGATTCGGATGCGTCCTTCGAAGTTTGAATTTTTTGAAAGTTGAAAGAAGGATTTGATTGTCAATCCGTGATTTTTATGTCATTCTTAGAGTTTTGAGCCTTTGGATAAGTTTGGATAAGGTGTTGGGACTATTTGGCGTGATTGGACGGGGTCTCAGGTGTGATTCGGGGTGGTTCCGGACCATTTCATCTTGTCTTGAAATTTTTGGTTTCTGCTGTCTGGGTTGTTCATCACGATCGTGATGATACGCTCGTGATCGCGTGTTGTTGATTTTGACCTAGGTGAATTTGTTATTTGCGATCGCGTATGGAGGCTGGAAGCGGAGTTTGGTCACATGGTTCATCGCGTTCGCATGGAAGTGACCGCAAACGCGAAGTGTTAGTGATGTGGCCTCTGTTTAGAAGGTTATTCTTCGCAATCGCGGGGATTGGTTCGCGATCGCGTAAGGTATTGGTCTGAAGAATGAAGGTTTGGCCTTCGCGTTCGCAGAGCAAGGCTCGCGGTCGCATAGGATGTTCAGGCAAAGGTTCTCAATCGTGTTTCATTGGTCGTGTTCGCGTTAGAACAAATCTGGGGTAGGGCTGGCTTGGACTTCGCTATCGCGAGGGTACTTCCGCGATCGCGAAGAGGAAGGACTTGGTCAGACTTGATTTTTATGCGGGATTTGGCTCATTTTTCTCTCATTTTCACTTGGTTGGGCGATTTTTGGAGCTCTTGGAGGGAAGTTTTTTATCACCTATTATGAGGTAAGTTATTCTCACTTATTGTAAGATAAATACATGGATTATATATGGATTTAAACATGGAATTTTGTAGAGAAGTGGGATTTTGGAAGAAAACCTAGAATTTGGTATTCCTGGATTTTGACCATGAAATTAGGAATAAATTATATATTTGACTTCGCGGTGATATGACTAATGTTTATTTTCAAAAATTTTGGAATCTGGACACGTGGGCCGAGGGTTGACATGACTTTTCGAGCAGAGTTGGGAATTGTTATAAATTGATTAATTATGGGTGTTAGAGTATATTTCTATTTGGTTTTTATGTTGTTTGACTAGTTTCGAATTGAAATGTATCAGTTTGAGGAGTTAGAGAGGCGTTGGAGCCGGTTAATGAACTTCGGAGCGAGATAAGTCCCTTGTCTAATTTGTGAGGGGGAAACTGCCATGTAGGTATTACTAAATTGTTATGTGCTACTAGTTGTGGGTGCTACATACGCACGAGGTGACAAGAGTCCGCATGTATCTAAATCATGTTTATGTCCGGGTAGACCAATGACTCTATCATGTAATATTTGATTTATTTGTACTCAATTTTCTAGCTTAATCAATTGAATATATAATTGAAATTGATTTGGGAATATAATAGGCTGAGCTTTATCACCTTGAGTTTCTTGGCGAGATATTTCATAAACGGTAAATGTCATGTTTACTTTATACTCCTGTTCCTGTGTTGTAAGTTTGTGGCTCGTAATTCGACAAGTTTTTTCCTTTCCAGTAGATCAAGCCAAATGCCTCGGCAATATATTGAGATGCATCTCTGGTTCTTGTCGGTCGACCCTCGGCAGTGTACACACCACTCTGGATCGGGCCACACGACCTCGGCATAATCATGCGTGATACCACGAAGAGTTCGAATATTAATGATATTCCCCTTTGATTGAGACCTAGTACTTATATGGTATTCCTTATTCATCTAAGATTGCACTTGAATTTCTGATCTATTGAGATAGCACATGAGATTTGAGTTATTTATATCATCAAAAGAAATGTTGGAGGATTATGTGAGTTATAGTTTTTACCTCATTGTTACTGTTGTATTTCTTATCTGGCTGTGATTTATTATAATTTTTTATTGGACCACTAGTAAGTGTCGATGTCGACCCATCATTACTACTTCTTTGGTGTTAGGCTAGATACTAACAGGGTACGCATTGATTTACGTACTCATGCTACACATTTGACCTAAATGTGCAAGATCTGACAGGTTCATTTGGTGGTCATTTTGGTGTGTAGGCGCAACTGCTGAGGGGACTTTATGGTGAGCTGATTTCTATGCTATGTAGCGCAGCCCACAGAGTCTCCATCATATTTATTTACTTTATCATTTCAAATTTATATCACAGACATATGTTGTTTTATTATTGCACTCCTTCGTAGACGCTCATGCACTTTTGACACTGAGTTTTGGGATATTCTAGTTGATGTTAATGGGTTTGCTTTAATATTATCACCTTTTTATTTATGTCTTACTAAAATTGTATCCACTTATGATTTTAAATGCATTAATTTGCTTCTTTAATAAAACTTATGATTTGAAAAGCAATAAAATGAATAATTAGTAAGATGGTTCACTGTTGTCTTGCCTAACGGCCACGTTGGGTGCCATCACGACCTATAGTGTGTTTTTGGTCGTGATGACTTGGTATCAGAGTCACTTGGGTCTCACGAATCATGAGCAAGTCTAGTAGAGCCTTGTAGATCGGTATGGAGATGTTTGTACTTATCTTCGAGAGGCTACAGGGCTGTTAGGAGCACTTCCCTTCTTGATTCATCGTCATGTGATTTAATTCCATTAAAGCTTATGTCTTTATTTCCTTCATACTCATTATTATACAATGTTGAGCGCTTGTTATCAATTGGGCATCAAGGAATTATAGTAGTACTGTAGATGTAGTGCGGGATGTTTCTCCCTGCATATTCAGGCGGGCTAATCGTCGCCTTGTGGAAGGGTGTTGTGTCATTTCCACCTAGTGTTAGTGTTTTCTACGCTTTCGAGTATATACACAATGTGTTATGATGTTCATGCGTTGTTATCGCGCAGTGTTGGTGTAAATGTTCATGCGTTGTTATCGCGCAGTGTTGGTGTTGGTGTTCATACATAATATTTTCGAACGTGGTGGAATTCTTATTTGTGATGTGGTGTCGTCGTCCTTGATGGAACACATTAAGGCTCATCAGTGTTATGGCCTCCTGTGAATTTCCTTCATGGAGGGGTGTTGTGAAATGGTGCCTAAGTAGTGGTTATCAAAGATGGAGGTGTATGGCAGCTTCAAAGTCAAATCTGTATTTCTAGTGCTGATGGCTCGCCAGAGATTATCTTTATGGAAGCTCAAAGTTGGTGGCAATTTATCCTTTCGGGTGCTACAACGATGGACTATGATTTGAGTAGTATTTTGGTAGCGAAGGAGGAGGAAGGACATGGTGGGAGGGGTCTCACGGTGGTTGAATTTCTAGCAGGTAAAGTATGAATAACATAGGCCGAGTAGTTCCTAAAGGAGATGGTTTAACCGAGGTAGGAGTGGCAGAGTAGCCATGGATTATGTAGTAGGATTGCCTCTTGCTTTGAGAAAGTTTGTAGCGATTTGGGGATCATGTTGGACAATGACTAAGTCTATGACTTTCATTTGGGATGATGGCTGCTGTACGGAGGAGGCTTGAATATGACAGAAAAGAGTTTGCTTGGAATGAAGAGGGGTCTGAAAGCTTGATTATCGTTTTGGGATGCAACATGACTTAGAGTTTTAGAACATATGGTTGGACCTTCAGTTGATGCTAATTGGGGAACGAACAGACTCTTATAGCCGGTGGACGAGCGTGTGCTCAAGAGGGTTTACTAATTTCGTGGTAGTTGTACCCGGGGCAACATTGTTGGAAGATGTCGATATGGAATTCTACTGGTAGGTTATCTCCTGTGAGCAGGTTAGCAGATGCATGATTTTAATCGACTTCCTATGAAGAGCTCTACTTCCTACCCAGCGAGAGGCATGTATTGCGATGTGAGCTTTGATCAGGTAAAGAAGACAGTTGGACTGTTAGGAGGTCGAATGTGCGATTGTGGCTGATGATTCAGAATGTTTTATGAAAATTTTAACAATGGGTTACGAGAAATTTGGCGAGTTAATGGTGCGAGATCATGGTAACGAAGAAGGAGAAGTTATTGTGTGTTCCAGACTTATATGATTGTAGCTTAAAGCTAAGTGAGGGAGCCTACCATCTATGATAGGGTCATGTGGTTGTGTGCCTTGGTAGTGTCGGGTTGTCAGTACATTGGTAGATTAGTTATGACTAAGGAAATAAAACATCACGGGAAGTTCGCGCAAAGAATTTGATGAATGTGTGCTACATTTCATCTTCTCGATTCATGTGTAGATCTTAGGATGACTCGGAGTTTATGCTTCTTGCGGATGTGATGTACAAGGAAAATAACTTATCTGTTGCTTTTTTGGGAGTATTCATGTGCTAACAAAGCACTAGAGTTTAGTTATACTCGGTACCAGGTCTGAGTGGATGACTCTAAATAATGGTTCTAGTGGGTTCAAGAGTTTATGTGCGGTGTCTAAGGATTTTGGATTTGTTATATGGCTGAGGATTGGGTTTGCAGCAGAGAGTGAAGGATACTTGGGGAATTAATATGTTATCAATAGGTTTGGAATGCAGTGTTGGAGAAATGGAGAAATGTTATCAGTTGGAGATACTATTGAGTGCATGGGGGGGGGGGGG
>MCJB01015529.1:61787-84364 GCA_002018475.1 Nicotiana obtusifolia | reverse complement strand
CCTGGGTTTGGACTTCACTGCTCTGATGGCAGACATTGCACCTCCGTCTGCCAGAATGTCTCAATCTCCAGCTCCTCCGGTACAGGTTGATATTGATGATGAGGAGACATCGGGACATTCATCAGAGTTAGAAGGAGAAGAGACAGAGGATGACGACTCATGGTCCGACGAGGATGACGACCCTCAGGAGAAGGGCAAACAGATTGCTGCTCGAACAATGGAGGAAGAGGAGCACGCAAACATTCAGCTGGCCATACAGCACTCGCTAGCAGATGTGGCTGCTCATGCAGATCCATCGGCCACTCACCCACCAGTGGGCGAAGCTAGCAGCTCAGCAGTCCCAACACCAGCTCCCGTCCAGTCCAACAGCCCCCCTTCAGCTGCAAAGGGTCCACAGGCTACTGATTCCCATAGCACGAATGCGCCCTAGGGAGCCCCTTGAACTCTAACTTCTTTTCTTATGTATTGGGGACAATGCATGATTTCGGTTGGGGTGGTAGCCTTATCTGTATATTTGATCTATATTCTTGTATGCTTTGCGACAGTAGTAACTGTAAAATATGTATAGTGTTTAATGATTTCTGTATATATGTTGTAGTTAATTAGTAGAAAGTAAAGTTTTTTTTTTTTTTTACCTTTAGTATTTCTTTTCCAATAAAATTCCCCTTGTTTTTTCTTTGCCGGGTTCTTTTTCAAAGGTGTAATAGTAGAACTAGGACAGTAAAATGAAACATGTTGACCGGGATGGTGTAATTGTCTAGTATCAAGCATGTGTATCTGTGTATAGATTATACCCCTTTTAACAGATCAACTGCGTGAACTTGAGGCTCACTCTGTAACTCTAGGTCTACCTAGAGTCATGTATTTATATATGATGAAAGCCTTGAATTACCAAATGTTAACTCTAAAGCTGTAAACTATGTTAACCAAAATGTTTGTGTGCCATGTGTGTGAGCTCTTTGTATAAATAGTTCTTCTGTTTGCTTCTGCCATCTAGAACTTGACCGGTTGATTTTTCAACGCTTATTATAATTGCACTGAGTTGGAGAGAGGATCTTAGGCATTCTTTGTTTTATTAATGAAACCTCTTTAGCCTACCTGTGCATAAGCAATATCACTAGTACCCTATTTGAGCCTTTTAACCTTTTCTTTGGCCTCCTCATTACAAACCTTTTCCTTTTGTAAAACAATGATCTCTTTTGAACCCGTTCCTCCTTGAACATTGAGAATGAGGTTAAAAGCCTAAGTTGGGGGTGTGTTCAAAATGAAAATGGATAAGGTTATGCAGTGAGGGTAAGAGCGTATACCTCAGAGTGCTAAATGTCAACTTATGAAAGCTCCAGAAAAAAAAGGAAGAAAAATAAAGAAAAAGAAAAGAAAAATAGTTATATATGTGTATTTATAATGATGGAGCTTTGAAGGAAATTAGAGAGGTATTTAAGGTGGTTCCACATTGGAAACTAGATG
The DNA here is from genome assembly GCA_002018475.1 of Nicotiana obtusifolia. Taxonomy (NCBI): domain Eukaryota; kingdom Viridiplantae; phylum Streptophyta; class Magnoliopsida; order Solanales; family Solanaceae; genus Nicotiana; species Nicotiana obtusifolia. The sequence continues at coordinate 82,897 of MCJB01015529.1, read as the reverse complement.
CCATTGAGGCTATGGGGTTTGAAAAGAAACAAAAGTGTAAAAAGAAAGAAAAATGTAATTAGTGTTCAAGGAGGATGTAGTCACTCATATCTAAATATTTATCCTACCCGTCCTTAAACCTACATTACAAGCTTAAAAAGTCCTTATGTGATCTCCAACCGAGTGTTCTTAGAAGTAGGTGATGAATTAAAGTAAGGGCAAGCCTATGGTATGGTATGTGGTAACACTTGATATTTTATTCTGAGAATGAGTGTATTTGCACTTTAGTCCCTTTGTGTTGTTATGATAAATATTGTGAGTTGGGACTTTCTTTTTAGTGAGGGCACATGAACTGCAATGTTGGTAAAAAGTTGAGTTTTGAGTAAAACACAAGAGCACTCAGCTGAAGGTAGCCTTTAGTCACTTTGTTGAGGCTCAAAGTTCACAAGCTGATTGGTTTTCCTTGAATATACTGATGATTCAGGGAGGGTAAAACATTCAAAGAGGTATGCTTGAAACACTAACAACAAACACTGTCCATAGTCATTATTGTTTCATGTTTTGTAAATAGAGTCTAGAATAGGATAGTGTCGTTTTAGTTGCTTGAGGACAAGCAAGAGTTTAAGTTGGGGGTGTTGATGTGCCGGGGAATTTCGGCATATTTTGATACTATTTGCTTAGATTTTAACTTGTTTTACGTGCAAATTCCCTCGATACTTATGTAATTTTAGTGTATTTGCAGTACATCAAGTGTAAGGACCTAAAAGCACGGAAAAGAGCTCAAAAAGCCAACTAATGACAAGAAAAGCATTGAAAAGCATCGTAGAGGTGAATATGCGGTAGCAAACATCACATGCGAACTGCATATTTCACAATAAAATCGCAAACCAAGACAGACCTCTGGGCACATTTTCATGTCAAGAATGCGGTCGCATATGCGACCGCATAACTAAGATGCGGACCGCAGACATGCACTTGGGAATCGAAGACACAAGCAGAGTTTTGGGTGAAAGTCAGGGTAAAGAATGCGATCGCATCTGTGTTCGCATAATTGGTATGCGAACTGCAAACTCAACCGTAGATCAAGTATGAAGTTTATGGCTTGTTGGATTTGCGATGCAGATGGTGGCCACATTTCTTCAATGCGGACCGCGAATCCAGAATGCGATGACGGCAAAATCCATGGGCAAAATCTGCGACGGACGTGTAAGATTTGCGGACCACATTTATGTTATGCGACAGAAATGCGGTCGCATTATTGACATCAGGGGAAAATCAGTTCGAATTTCGCCTCGATTTTTAGGCCTCTATAAATAGGTTTAATAGGGTTTTGTGGGGACTATCTTGTCAGAATTGAGAGCATAAAGTACTAGGCTTGAGTTATTTAATTTCTTGGCAGCTTTTGGATAAATTATCTTGTACTTTGCAAGCTTATGACAATTACTATTCTTTCACTTTCAGTTTTCAGCATGAGTAGCTAATTCTAAACGCTAAGGTTGTGAACCCTAGATGGGTATGATGTTATTGGGATTTTGATATTGAATATAGTTTCAACGGTTGATTGATATTTATTTACTTCTTATTCTTCAAACAATTGTTGGTGGTTGCAAACATTAACAAACGCCATTTAATTCCACCTTTGCTTGGGAAAGCTGGGTAGAATTTGGTAGAAGTAAATAACAAACGGTCAAGGCTTTAAACCTTGTTTAATAAAATCGCTTAGGAATTTGGCATTAATTGATTGTTCTTAATCACAACTCTTTTGTATTTGGGAAAATCATAAAGAGGAAATATTACCCAACTATTGAAAAATATTGGGTAGTCAATTAGGCATCAATTACATATCGAGAGATTCTTCCGTTGGAAATATATAATATTGACGTCGATAACATTATACTTCATTAAGGGGGACACAACCTTGGTTTCTTTAATCATATTATTCTTATTCATAATACTACAATTAGTCTTCATTTAAACTTAAATTAAACTCATCTTTCGGTTTACAATTACTTGATAGAATTACGACTGTAGTTGAGTACTACACTAATTAGGTAAACGTTTCACACCTATTCCTTGTGGGATTCGACCCCAACCTCGTTGGGTTATTATATTTGACACTGACCGCTAACACTGTTTATCAAGGGGTAATTTGAGCGTATCACTCCTCCTGGCTACGAGAGTGCACCGGGATATCATCAATGAATACTATGACAAACGAGTCGAGATAAGGCTAAAATACACTGTTCATCAGATGCATGAACGCTGTTGCGGCATTGGTCAGCCTAAAAGACATCACAAGGAACTCATAATGACCATATCGAGTCTTGAATGTTGTCTTTAGAATATCCGAATCCCGAATCTTTTACTAGTGATACCCAGACCTCAAATCAATCTTAGAGAACACTCTCGCTCCTTGAAGCTGGTCAAACATATCATCAATGCGCAGCAAAGGATACTTGTTCTTAACTGTAACTTTGTTCAACTGCCTATAATCAATGCACATCTGCATAGTACCATTCTTCTTCTTCATAAACAGAACTAGTGCACCCCAAGGTGACACACTAGGCCTAATAAACCCCTTATCAAGAAGTTCCTGAAGTTTCTCTTTCAATTCCTTCAACTCCGCTGGTGCCATATGATACGGAGGAATAGAAATGGGCTGAGTGCCTGACACCAAGTCAATACCAAAGTCAATATCCTTGTCGGGCAGTATGCCCGACAGGTTTGCAGGAAACACATCCGAAAAGTCTTGCACCACCAGAACAGAATCAATAATAGGGGTATTAGCCCTAACAACCCTCACAAAGGCCAAATAAGATCAACAACCCTTCCCAACTATCCGCTGGGCCTTTAAATATGAAATCATTCTACTGGGAACATAGTCTAGAGAACTTCTCCACTCGATTTTTTGCAACCCCGTCATCGCCAACGTCACGGTTTTAGCGTGACAATCTAAATAGAATGACATGGAGGCAACCAATCCATACCCAAGATCACGTCGAAATTGACCATACTAAGGAGCAAAAGATCGACTCTAGTCTCCAATCTCCCAATAGTCACTACACACGACCGGTATACATGGTCCACAATAATAGTATCGCCCACCGGCCTAGATACATGAACAAATGAAACTAAGTACTTACAAGGCATATCCAGATAATGAGCAACATACAATGAGACATACGAATAAGTGGAACCAGGGTCAAATAATACAGAAGCATCCCCGTGGCATGCTGCGACAATACTTGTGATCACTGTGTCCGAAGCAATATCATTTGGTCTGCTAGGAAGAGCATAGAATCGAGCCTGACTGCCACCTGATCGGCCTCCCCCTCTAGGGCAACCCCTAGCTGCCTAAGCCCCACCCCGAGCTGGCTGGCGGGTGGTGAAGTAGCTGGTGCTGAAGTCGGAGTCTGATTGCTCTGCGAGCTGGACCTCCCGAAAGGTGAGGACAATGCCTCTTGATGCGATCCAAATCTCCACACTCAGAACAACCTCTCCTTTTGAATGGTGGTGAGTACTGAGACGGGCCCCGAGAACCATAATAATTATTAGAAGGACCTGGCACAGATGAACGCCGAGCTGATGGTGCACAAGAAAAACTCTGAGCTGGAAGGGCACTGCTAGATGGGTGACCCTGATTAGCACTGCATGAACTATGGCTGGATGATGCGCCACGGTGAACTGGGCGAGCCGTCTGGGCCTGCCTATATGGACATCCCCTGCTTTGGTAGAACTGACCCCTAGAAGGAACACCACTAAAACCACCCGATCCACGAGGCCTTTTGGCCTCCCTCTCACCTCGCTCCTAACTGCAGACCATCTCTATCTACCGAGCAATATCAACAACCTCATCAAAAGTAGCACCAAACACCCTCTCCCTAGTCATAAACAACCGCATCTAATATGTGAGGCCATCAATGAACTTCCTAATCCTCTCCCTATTAGTGGGAACCAACCAAACTGCATGACGGACCAACTCAGAAAACCTCATCTTGTATTGCATCACAGACAGGCCATCCTGACGTAGCTGCTCAAACTGTCTGCGTAGCTCCTCTCTGTGAGACTGTGACACAAACTTCTCCAAGAAGAGAACGAAGAACTCCTTCCATGTAAGTGGTGCTGCACCGACCGGCCTATGCCTCTCATAAGCCTCCCACCATCTGAAAGCAGCCCCAGAAAAGTGAGAAGTAGTGAACGAGACCCTACTAGTCTCCAGAATACCTGCTGTATGAAGAATCCGGTGACACTTATCCAAGAAACCCTGGGCATCCTCCAACTCTGCCCCACTGAAAGATGGAGGCTGGAGCCTCCCAAACCTCTCTATTCTTCGCTACTCATCATCAGTCATAACAGGAACCACATGGGCCTGAGCAGCTGTAACCGGCTGGGATGGTAGTGCCCCCGATGTCTGAAGTCCCTGCATCACCTGCTATGGTGTACGGGAAGCGCGAGTATGAGCACCTCCCCCGGCCTGAAAAGTAGCTGCTGCGGCCGGAACTGAGACCGCCTGAGCAAGGCTGGTGCACACAGTCAAAATCTGAGCCAAAGCCTCCTGAAGGCCTGGAATCACAATGGGCGCAGCTGGTGCCTGAGCTGGCCCTACTGGCTCGACTGTATCTGGTACCTCTCTTGGGCTGGAGTGACTAGTGGGTCTGCAGGTGCTGCCCTAGCTGCTGTACGAGCTGCACCTCTGCCCATATCACGACCTCGGCCTCTTGCTGCCCTAGCTGGTGGTACTGATGGCTGTCCATCTTGTCCGGTAGCACGTGTCCTCAACATATGTGAGAGAATAGGATAACAGAAGTTTAGTGACCGGAATCAACAAATCCGCACGAAAAGAATACAAGAATGTGAAGTTTCCTAAGGGTTCGACAGCCTCTCGAAGATAAGACAGACGTCTCCGTACTGATATGCAAGACTCTACTAAAGCTTCTCATGACTCGTGAGACCTATGTAACCTAGGCTCTGATACTAACTCATCACGACCCAAAATCAAACCGTCATGGTGGCGACTATCATGGAACTAAACAAGACAACTAATCAACCATTTCAACACAACAAAAGCTATAAAAAATATGGAAGCAGTTAAATTCAAGGAAAACCTTTTAAAAACAGAATAAAATTCGCAACTCAATACAAATCTCTCCCAAAACTGGGGTGTCACTGAGTACATGCGCATCTATATAGGGATATAGTCTATACAATGTCTAGGGAATAAGAACTAAAATATAAATGAAGATAATAAAGGAGAGTCAAAGTCTGCGAAAGCCATGCAACTACCTTGATATCTCCGAAGATCCTGACTCCACAACTCAGCAGCCGCCTTGATAGGAAGCACACGAGGTGCATAGTGTAGCGTGAGTACAACCAACTCAATAAGTAACAAATCTAACCATTGGACTCAAAGTAGTGACTGACTCAACCAATACAGCTCAATATAGAAATAACAGTGCAGAAATGTAGACATGCTTTCAAATTCAACAGTTAAACTCAATACCAGTAAGATAGATTAATTCTGAATGATATGAAGAATATAACTTCTCTACTTCTACATGCCAATGCACATGTTGTATGTGATGCACCATGCTGAAAGCCTCATATGCTCATGCTCTCAAAATGCTCAATCACTCAGTACTGTACATGGCCAATCCGGCCTAGGGAAGATCCATCCCGAAAATATATACATCAACTGACAGTCAGTCACTTAGTACTGGGTAGAGCCAATCCAGCCCATGGGGAAGACCCATCCCCAGGTATAAATGTTTCGTGCAAGATCCATGTCCAGGGAAGATCCATCCCTCAATCTATCAACCATGCTCACTAGGGGTGTGTGCAGACTCTGGAGGGGTTCCTTCAGCACAAGCGCTATGATAAATCAGTAAAACCCTCTGCGGCGTGTAGCCCGATCCCATAAATGTCACTCATAATCAGGCCTTCGGCCGCACTCAATTATCAATCTATCCAGTCTCTCTCTCACGGGCTTACAATTCCATGAAACTAGCCTGAAAATGATGATATGATGTATCAATAAATAGCAACAGAGACTGAGATATGATATATAATGAATGAATATGACTGAGTATGAAATTTCAATGAAATCAATAAGTCAACAGCAAGAAACGACTACTATGGATCCCAACAGTATCAGCATATAGCCTAGACATGATCTCAAGCATGATTTGCAGCTCACTTACTTTATCACATGATGAAAACACAGATCAACGAGATAATTCCACTCTACAGTTCCATGGAATCGACCAAGTCATAGTTCTCACGGTGCACGCCCGCACGCCCGTCACTTGGCATGTGATTCACCTCAACACCAATCATATAACAGATAATTCGGGGCTTCGAACCCTCAAAGCCAAGTTTAGAAGTGTTACTTACCTCAATCCGAGCAAATCTCTATTCCAATACACCTTTGCCTCGCAAATCGGCCTCCAAATGACCCGAATCTAGCGATAAGCAGTACAATACAATCAACACGGGCTAAAGGAGTCAATTCCATAAGAAAATATAAATTTATTAATCAAAAGTTAAAAATCGGCCCAAAGCCGCCCTCCTAGGCCCATTTATCGAAATCCGACAAAAATTACAAAACCCAAAAGCCCATTCAACCACAAGTCCAACTATACCAATTTTATCAAAACCTGACATCAAATCGCCACCCAAAACCCCAAATCAAACTCTCCAATATCCTACCCTCAAACCCCCAATTTACACCTTAAATACACACCAACTAGGTGGAAAAATCAATGAGGAAACAAGATTATTGATCAAAAACGAGCAAATAGGACTTACCTCAAGAATCCCCTCGAAAATTCTCTCAAGAATCGCCAAAACCCCAGCTCAAAATGTTTGAAATGAAGCCAAAATCACGAATCCTTGTATTTAACTTTCTGTCCAGCCTTTCCGCTTCTGTGGACACCAAACATACCATCAAGTCCCAAAACATCATACAATCTTAGTCGAGCCCTCAAATCACCTCAAACAACATCAAAAATATGAATCACACATAGATTCAAGCCTAATAAACTTTGAAATTTCAATATCTACAAATGACGTCGAAACCTATCAAATCACGTCCGATTGACCCCAAATTTATCACACAAGTCACAAATGATACCATGGACTCATTCCAACTCCTAGAATCCCAATCTGACCCCGATATCAAAAAGTCCACTCCTGGTCAAATTTTTCAAATTTTTAACTTTTGCCATTTCAAGCCTAATTCAATGACGGACCTCCAAATCACAATCCGTACACGCTCCTAAGTCCAACATAAACCAATGGATCTAACGGAACCATCAAAACTCTACGAAGTCATTTACATATGAGTCAACATCCAGTCAGCCTTTTCAACTTAAGCTTCTAACCTTGAGGCTAAGTGTCTCAATTCATTTCGAAATCCCTTTGGACCCGAATCGACTAACCTGGTAAGTCACATAACAGCTATAAAGCACAAAATGAGCAGTAAATGGGAAAATAGGGTTACAACTCTCGAAACGACCGGCTGGGTCGTTACACATTTGCACTTCATTCAGCTATTCGAAGTCCCAATTAGCTTCGTATGATGTATTAGGACTTGTGTAAAGCGTCGGTTTTGGTTTTTCTAGTGATTCCAAATTTATTTGGAAGAATGATTCTCAACTAGGAAGCTTTAAGTTGGAAGAGTTGATCAAATTTGACTTTTGAGTATTTGACCTCGGAATGGATTTTTTATGGTTCCGTAAGTTTCATTTGGTGATTTCGAACTCGGGTGTATTCCCAGATTTTAAATTGGAGATTCCAAAGTGATTTGGCCTAATTTTTCGAAAAATTATTAACTTTGAAAAGCTTTGAATTCCAAAATTTTGCCATAGTTGGATTTTTGTTGATACCGGGTTCCGATTTGGATTACAAAAGTTTGAACAACTTCATAACAATATTTATGACTTGTGTAAAAAATTCAAAGTTATTCCAAGGTGCGTAGGCACGTTTTTCATTAGTTTTTGAAAAATTAAAAGTTTTGGTCTTATAAAGGTTGAATTCGTTGAGATTCGTACTTTTGATGTTATTTCTGTGTTTTGATCGCTTGAGCAAGTTTGTAATATATTTTAGGACTTATTGATATATTTGGTTGGGATTCCGTGGGGCCTGGGTGAGTTTCGGATAGATTTCTAACGTGTTTGGTGTTTTGGCATTGTTTTGAGCTTAAGAATATAATGATCAAAAGGTCCATTTTTAGTTCTAGAGATCGGAATTTGATTTCGAGACTTCAGGGAGTTTGACAATGATTAATAGGAATGATCTGGAATGTTTGGTCTAATTTTATTGAGTCGCGATTGGGTTTTTACTGCGAAGCATGAGTTAATTATTTAACGAGCGAAGTTGGTATCACATTGAGAAAATGAGCTCTGTATTGAGTTCTGACTGAATGATTAGGTTCGTATTATTATTTGTGACTCATAGAATCAAGAATCGTCAAATTCCTAGTTCGTATGAGGGAGTTGTAAGGGATTTCGGATGTTGGATCTTGGGTTCTATGGCTTACGGACTAAGATTAAAGTAATGATCTTCAGTTATGATGTGTTGTCAGGCTTAAATGGATTGGGGTGACATGGGATCACCCCCGGTTATGTGCGTGGTAAGGTTACATAGTGATTTGACGGCTCAGGAACAACTCTTGGCACGTTCGAGGACGAACGTATGTTTAAGTGGGGGAGGATGTAACAACCCGACCAGTCGTTTTCAGCATTTGCACTCCGTTAAGCTATTTGATGTCCCGAGTAGCTTCGTATGATGTATTATGACTTGTGTGAAGCGTCGATTTTGGTTTTTCTAGTGATTCGGAATTTATTTGGAAGAATGATTCTCAACTAGGAAGCTTTAAGTTGGAAGAGTTGACCAAATTTGACTTTTGAGTATTTGACCTCGGAATGGATTTTTTATGGTTCCGTAAGCTTCATTTGGTGATTTTGAACTTGGGTGTATGCCCAGATTTTAAATTGGAGATTCCAAAGTGATTTGGCCTAATTTTCCGAAAAATTATTAACTTTGAAAAGCTTTGAATTCTAAAATTTTGCCATAGTTGGATTTTTGTTGATACCGAGTTCCGATTTGGATTCCAAGAGTTTGAGAGACTTCGTAACAATATTTATGACTTGTGTAACAAATTCAAAGTTATTCCGAGGTGCGTAGGCACATTTTTCGTTAGTTTTTGAAAAATCAAAAGTTTTGATCTTATAAAGGTTGAATTCGTTGAGATTCGTACTTTTGATGTTATTTCTATGTTTTGATCGCTTGAGAAAGTTCGTAACATATTTTAGGACTTATTGATATATTTGGTTGGGATTCCGTGGGGCCTTGGTGAGTTTCGGATAGGTTTATAACGTATTTGGTGTTTTTGCATTGTTTTGAGTTTAAGAATATAATGATCAAAAGGTCCATTTTTAGTTCTAGAGATCGGAATTCGATTTCAAGACTTCAGGGAGTTTGATAATGATTTATAGGAATGATCTGGAATGTTTGGTCTAATTTTATTGAGTCGCGATTGGGTTTTTACTGCGAAGCATGAGTTAATTATTTAACGAGCGAAGTTGGTATCACATTGAGAAAATGAGCTCCGTATTAAGTTCTGACTGAATGATTAGGTTCGTATTATTATTATTATTATTATTTGTGACTCATAGAAGCAAGAATCGTCGAATTCTAAATTCGTATGAGGGAGTTGTAAGGGATTTCAGATGTTGGAACTTGGGTTCTAAGGCTTACGGACTAAGGTTAAAGTAATGATCTTCAGTTATGATGTGTTGTTAGGCATAAATGGATTGGGGTGACATGGGATCACCCCCGGTAATGTGCGTGGTAAGGCTACACTGTGATTTGACGGCTCAAGAACAACTCTTGGCACGTTCGAGGACGAATGTATGTTTAAGTTGGGGAGAATGTAACGACCTGACCAGTCGTTTTCAGCATTTGCACTCCGTTCAGCTATTTGATGTCCCGAGTAGCTTCGTATGATGTAACATGACCTGTGTGAAACGTCAGTTTTTGTTTTTTAGGTGATACAAAATTTTTTTGGAAGAATGATTCTCAACTAGGAAGCTTTAAGTTGGAAAAGTTGATCAAGTTTGACTTTTGACTATTTGATCTCGAAATGGATTTTTTATTGTTCCGTTAGCTTCATTTGGTGATTTCAGAATCGAGTGTATGCTCGTATTTTAAATTGGATGTTCCAATGTGATTTGGCCTAATTTTCCAAAAAATTGTTACCTTCGAAAAGCTTTGAATTCCAAAATTTTGCCATATATGGATTTTTGTTGATTTCAGGTTCCGATTTGGATTCTGAGAGTTCGTGCTACTTCGTAATAATATTTATGACTTGTGTACAAAATTCAAAGTTATTAGGAGGTGCGTAGGCACGTGTTCCGTTAGTTTTTGAAAAATTAAAAGTTTTGATTTTATAAAGGTTGAATTCGTTGCTATTCGTACTCATGATGTTATTTCTGTGTTTTGATGGCTTTAGCAAGTTTGTAACATATTTTAGGACTTATTGGTATATTTGGTTGGGATTCCGTGGGGCTCAGGTGAGTTTTGGATGGGTTTTCAACGTGTTTGGTGTGTTGACATTGTTTTGAGCTTAAGCATATAATGATCCAAAGGTCCATTTTTAGTTCTAGAGATCGGAATTCAATTTCGAGACTTCCTGGAGTTAGACAATGATTTATCAGAATGATCTGGAATGTTTGGTCTAATTTTATTAAGTCGCGATTGGGTTTTTACTGCAAAGCATGAGTTAATTATTTAATGAGCGAAGTTGGTATCGCATTGAGAAAATGAGCTCCGCATCGAGTTTCGACTGAATGATTAGGTTCGTATTATTATTTGTGACTCATAGAAGCAAGAATCGTCGAATTTCGAGTTCGTATGAGGGAGTTGTAAGGGATTTCGGATGTTGGAACTTGGGTTCCAAGGCTTACGGACTAAGGTTAAAGTAATGATCTTCAATTATGATATGTTGTCAGGCTTGCATGGATTGGGGTGACGTGGATCACCCCTGGGTATGTACGTGGTAAGGTTACACAGTGATTTGACGGTTTAGGAACAACTCTTGGCACGTTCGAGAACGAACGTATGTTTAAGTGGGGGAGAATGTAACAACCCGACCTGTCGTTTTGTGCATTTGCAGTCCGTTCAGCTATTTGACGTCCCGAGTAGCTTCGTATGATGTAACATGACCTGTTTGAAGCGTCAGTTTTGGTTTTTTAGGTGATTCAGAATTTATTTGGAAGAATGATTCTCAACTAGGAAGCTTTAAGTTGGAAAAGTTGACCAAGTTTGACTTTTGAGTATTTGATTTCGGAATGGATTTTTTATGGTTCCGTTAGCTTCATTTGGTGATTTCGGACTCGAGTATATGCCCGTATTTTAAATTGGAGGTTCCAATGTGATTTGGCCTAATTTTCCGAAAAATTGCTAACTTTGAAAAGCTTTGAATTCCAAAATTTGGCCATAATTGGATTTTTGTTGATTTCTGGTTCTGATTTGGATTCCGAGAGTTCTTGCTACTTCGTAACAATATTTATGACTTGTGTACAAAATTCTTAAGTTATTACAAGGTGCGTAGGCACGTTTTTCGTTAGTTTTTGAAAAAGTACAAGTTTTGATTTTATAAAGGTTGAATTCGTTGCGATTCGTACTTTTGATGTTATTTCTGTATTTTGATCGTTTGAGCAAGTTCGTAACATATTTTAGGACTTATTGATACACTATTTGGGATTCCGTGGGGCCCGGGTGTGTTTTGAATGGGTTTTTAACGTGTTTGGTGTTTTGGCATTGTTTTGAGCTTAAGAATATAATGATCAAAATGTCCATTTTTAGTTCTAGAGATTGGAATTCGATTTCGAGACTTTCCGGAGTTTGATAATAATTTATAGGAATGATCTGGAATGTTTTGTCTAATTTTATTGAGTTGCGATTGGGTTTTTACAGCGAAACATGAGTTAATTATTTAACGAGCGAAGTTGGTATAACATTGAGCAAATGAGCTCCGTATTGAGTTTCGACTAAATGATTAGGTTCGTATTATTATTTGTGACTCATAGAAGCAAGAATCAAAAAATTTCGAGTTCGTATGAGGGAGTTTTAAGGGATTCCGGATGTCAGAACTTGGGTTCTAAGGCTTACAGACTAAGGTTAAAGTAATGATCTTCAATTATGATGTGTTGTCAGGCTTGCATGAATTGGGGTGACGTGGATCACCCCAGGGTATGTGCCTGGTAAGGTTACATAGTGATTTGACAGCTTAGGAACAACTCTTGGCACGTTCGAGGACGAATGTTTGTTTAAGTGGGGGAAAATGTAATGACCCGACCAGTCGTTTTTAGCATTTGCATTCCGTTCAGCTATTTGATGTCCCGAGTAGCTTCGTATGATGCAACATGACCTGTGTGAAGCGTCAGTTTTTATTTTTTTAGGTGATTCATAATTTATTTGGAAGAATGATTCTCAACTAGGAAGCTTTAAGTATGAAAAGTTGACCAAGTTTGACTTTTGAGTATTTGATTTCGGAATGGATTTTTTATGGTTCCGTTAGCTTCATTTGGTGATTTCGGACTCGAGTGTATGCCTGTATTTTAAATTGGAGGTTCCAATGTGATTTGGCCTAATTTTTCGAAAAATTGTTAACTTTGAAAAGCTTTGAATTCCAAAATTTTGCCATAATTGGATTTTTGTTGATTTATTCCGAGAGTTCTTGCTACTTCGTAATAATATTTATGACTTGTGTACAAAATTCAAACTTATTACGAGGTGCGTAGGCACGTTTTTCGTTAGTTTTTGAAAAAGTACAAGTTTTGATTTTATAAAGGTTGAATTCGTTGCGATTCATACTTTTGATGTTATTTCTGTGTTTTGATCGCTTGAGCAAGTTTGTAACATATTTTAGGACTTATTGATATATTATTTGGGATTCCGTGGGGCCCGGGTGAGTTTCGAATGGGTTTTTAACGTGTTTGGTGTTTTGTCAATGTTTTGAGCTTAAGAATATAATTATCAAAAGGTCCATTTTTTGTTCTAGAGATCGGAATTCGATTTCGAGACTTTCGGGAGTTTGATAATGATTTATAGGAATGATCTGGAATGTTTTGTCTAATCTTATTGAGTCGCGATTGGGTTTTTACTACGAAGCATGAGTTAATTATTTAACGAGCGAAGTTAATATCGCATTGAGAAAATGAGCTCCGTTTTGAGTTTCGTCTGAATGATTAGGTTCGTATTATTATTTGTGACTCATAGAAGCAAGAATCGTCGAATTTCGAGTTCGTATGAGGAAGTTGTAAGGGATTTCGGATGTTGGAACTTGGGTTCTAACGCTTACGGGCTAAGGTTAAAGTAATGATCTTCAATTATGATGTGTTGTCAGGCTTGCATGGATTGGGGTGACGTGGATCACCCCCGGGTATGTGCGTGGTAAGGTTACACAGTGATTTGACGGTTTAGGAACAACTCTTGGCACGTTCGAGAACGAACGTATGGTTAAGTGGGGGAGAATGTAACAACCCGACCTGTCGTTTTCAGCATTTGCTGTCCGTTCAGCTATTTGATATCCCGAGTAGCTTCGTATGGTGTAACACGACCTGTGTGAAGCGTCAGTTTCGGTTTTTCAGGTGATTCCGAATTTATTTGGAAGAATGATTCTCAACTAGGAAGCTTTAAGTTGGAAGAGTTGACCAAGTTTGACCTTTGAGTATTTGACCTCGGAATGGATTTTCTATGGTTCCGTTAGCTTCATTTGTTGAGTTCGGACTCGAATGTATGCGCAGATTTTAAATTGGAGGTTCCAAAGTGATTTGGCCTAATTTTTCGAAAAATTGTTAACTTTGAAAAGCTATGTTTCAAAAATTGCCCTAATTGGATTTTTGTTGATATCGGGTTCCGATTTGGATTTCGAGAGTTCTTGCGACTTCGAAACAATATTTATGACTTGTTTATAAAATTCTAGGTTATTACGAGGCGCGTAGGGACTTGTTTACGTGGATCACCCCCGGCTATGTGCGTGGTAAGGTTACACAGTGATTTGACGGTTTAGGAACAACTCTTGGCACGTTCGAGAACGAACGTATGTTTAAGTGGGGGAGAATGTAACAATCTGACCTGTCGTTTTCAGCATTTGCACTCTGTTCAGCTATTTGATGTCCCGAGTATCTTTGTATGATGTAACACGACCTGTGTGAAGCGTCGGTTTTGATTTTTCAGGTGATTCATAATTTATTTGGAAGAATGATTCTCAACTAGGAAGCTTTAAGTTGGAAGAGTTGACCAAGTTTGACCTTTGAGTATTTGACCTCGGAATGGATTTTCTATAGTTCCGTTAGCTTCATTCGGTGATTTCGGACTCGGGTGTATGCTCGGATTTTAAATTGGATTTTCCAATGTGATTTGGCCTAATTTTTCGAAAAATTATCTTTGAAATGCTTTTAATTCCAAAATTTAGCTGTAGTTGGATTTTTGTTGATATCGGGTTTCGATTTAGATTCCGAGAGTTAGTGCGACTTCGTAACAATATTTATGACTTGTATGAAAAATTCAAAGTTATTCCGAGGTGCGTAGGCACGTTTTTCGTTATTTTTTTGAAAAATTAAAAGTTTTGATTTTATAATGTTGAATTCGTTGTGATTCGTACATTTGATGTTATTTCTGTGTTTTGATCGCTTGAGTAAGTTCTTAACATGTTTTAGGACTTATTGATATATTTGGTTGCGATTCCGTGGGGGCCCGGGTGAGTTTCGGATAGGTTTTTAACGTGTTTGGTGTTTTGGCATTGTTTTGAGCTTAAGAATGTACGATCAAAAGGTCCATTTTTTGTTTTAGAGATCGGAATTCGATTTCGGGACTTTTGGGAGTTTGATAATGATTTATAGGAATGATCTGGAATGTTTGGTCTAATTTTATTGAGTCGCGATTGGTTTTTTATTTTGAAGCATGAGTTAATTATTTAACGAGCGAAGTTGGCATCGCATTGAGAAAATGAGCTCCGTATCGAGTTTCGACTGAGTGATAAGGTTCGTTTTATTATTTGTGACTCATAGAAGCAATAATCGTCGAATTCCGAGTTCGTATGAGGGAGTTGTAAGGGATTCCAGATGTTGGAACTTGGGTTCTAAGGCTTACGGACTAAGGTTAAAGTAATGATCTTCAGTTATGACGTGTTGTTAGGTTTACATGGATTGGGGTGACATGGGATCACCCCCGGTTATGTGCGTGGTAAGGTTACAGAGTGATTTGACGGCTTAGGAACAACTCTTGGCACGTTTGAGGACGAACGTATGTTTAAGTGGGGGAGAATGTAACGACCCAGCCAGTCGTTTTTAGCATTTGCATTCCGTTCAGCTATTTGATGTCCCAAGTAGCTTCGTATGATGTAACATGACCTGTGTGAAACGTCAGTTTTTGTTTTTTAGGTCATTCAGAATTTATTTGGAAGAATGATTCTCAACTAGGAAGCTTTAAGTTGGAAAAGTTGACCAAGTTTGACTTTTGAGTATTTGATCTCGGAATGGATTTTTATGGTTCCGTTAGCTTCATTTGGTTATTTCGGACTCGAGTGTATGCCCGTATTTTAAATTGGAGGTTCCAATGTGATTTGGCCTAATTTTCCGAACAATTATTAACTTTGAAAAGCTTTGAATTCCAAAATTTTGCCATAATTGGATTTTTGTTGATTTCGGGTTCCGATTTCGATTCCGAGAGTTCGTTCTACTTCGTAACAATATTTATGACTTGTGTACAAAATTCAAAGTTTTTACGAGGTGCGTAGGCACGTTTTTCGTTAGTTTTTGAAAATGAGCTCCGAATTGATTTTTGACTGAATGATTAGGTTTGTATTATTATTTGTGACTCATAGAAGCAAGAATCGTCGAATTTCGAGTTCGTATGAGGGAGTTGTAAGGGATTTCGGATGTTGGAACTTGGGTTCTAAGGCTTACAGACTAAGGTTAAAGTGATGATTTTAAGTTATGATGTGTTGCAGGCTAACATGGATTGGGGTGATGTGGGTTCACCCCTGGGTATGTGCGTGGTAAGGTTACTCAGTGATTTGACGGCTTAAGAACAACTCTTGGCATGTTCGAGGACTAATATTTTTAAGTGGTGGAGAATGTAACGACCCGACCAGTCGTTTTCAGCATTTGCACTCCATTCATCTATTTGATGTCCCGGGTAGCTTCGTATGATATAACATGACCTGTGTGAAGCATCAGTTTTGGTTTTTCAAGTGATTCAGAATTTATTTGGAAGAATGATTCTCAACTAGGAATCTTTTAAGTTGGAAGAGTTGAACAAGTTTGACTTTTGAGTATTTGACCTCGGAATGGATTTTCTATGGTTCCGTTGGCTTCATTTGTTGAGTTCGGACTCGGGTGTATGCCCAGATTTTAAATTGGAGGTTCCAAAGTGATTTGGCCTAATTTTCCGAAAAATTGTTAACTTTGAAAAGCTATGTTTTCCAAAATTTTACCCTAATTGGATTTTTGTTGATATCGGGTTCCGATTTGGATTCCGAGAGTTCTTGCGACTTCGTAACAATATTTATGACTTGTTTACAAAATTCAAGGTTATTACGAGGCGCGTAGGGACGTTTTTCGTTAGTTTTTGAAAAATTAAAAGTTTGAATTTGCTGCGATTCGTATTTTTGATGTTACTTTTGGGTTTTGATCGCTCGAGCAAGTTCGTAACATATTTTAGGACTTATTGGTATATTTGGTTGGGTTTTCGTGGGGCTCGGGTGATTTTCGGATGGGTTCTCAACGTGTTTGGTGTTTTGACATTGTTTTGAGCTTAAGCATATAATGATCCAAAGGTCCATTTTTAGTTCTAGAGATCGGAATTCGATATTGAGACTTCCAGGAGTTAGACAATGATTTATAGGAATGATTTGGATGTTTGGTCTAATTTTATTGAGTCGCGATTGGGTTTTTACTGCGAAGCATGAGTTAATTATTTAACGAGCGAAGTTGGTAGAAAATGAGCTCCGTATCGAGTTTCGACTGAATGATTAGGTTCGTATTATTATTTGTGACTCATAGAATCAAGAATCGTCATATTTCGAGTTCGTATGAGGGAGTTTTAAGGGATTTCGGATGTTGGAACTTGGGTTCTAAGGCTTACGGACTAAGGTTAAAGTAATGATCTTCAATTATGATGTGTTGTCAGGCTTGCATGGATTGGGTTGTCGTGGATCACCCCCGAGTATGTGCGTGGTAAGGTTACACAGTGATTTGACGGTTTAGGAACAATCTTGGCACGTTCGAGAACGAATGTATGTTTAAGTGGGGGAGAATGTCACAACCCGACCTGTCATTTTCAGCATTTGCAGTCCGTTCAGCTATTTGATGTCCTGAGTTGCTTCGTATGATGTAACACGACCTGTGTGAAGCGTCAGTTTTAGTTTTTCAGGTGATTTAGAATGTATTTGGAAGAATGATTCTTAACTAGGAAGCTTTAAGTTGGAAGAGTTGACCAAGTTTGACTTTTGGGTATTTGACCTCGGAATGGATTTTCTATGGTTCCGTTAGCTTCATTTGTTGAGTTCGGACTCGGATGTATGCGCAGATTTTAGATTGGAGGTTCCAAAGTGATTTGGCCTAATTTTCCGAAAAATTGTTAACTTTGAAAAGCTATGTTTTCCTAAATTTTGCCCTAATTGGATTTTTGTTGATATCGGGTTCCGATTTGGATTCCGAGAGTTCTTGCGACTTCGTAACAATATTTATGACTTGTTTACAAAATTCAAGGTTATTACGAAGCGCGTAGGGACGTTTTTTGTTAGTTTTTGAAAAATTAAAAGTTTTGATTTTATAAAGGTTGAATTTGTTGCGATTCGTATTTTTGATGTTACTTTTGGGTTTTGATCGCTCGAGCAAGTTCGTAACATATTTTAGGACTTATTGGTATATTTGGTTGGGATTTCGTGGGGCTCGGGTGAGTTTCGGATGTGTTTTCAACGTGTTTGGTGTTTTGACATTGTTTTGAGCTTGAGCATATAATGATCAAAAGGTCCACTTTTAGTTCTAGAGATCGGAATTTGATTTCGAGAGTTCCCAGAGTTAGACAATGATTTATAGGAATGATCTGGAATGTTTGGTCTAATTTTATTGAGTCGCGATTGGGTTTTTACTGCGAAGCATGAGTTAATTATTTAACGAGCGAAGTTGGTATCGCATTGAGAAAATGAGCTCTGTATCGATTTTCGACTGAATGATTAGGTTCGTATTATTATTTGTGACTCATAGAAGCAAGAATCGTCGAATTCCGAGTTCGTATGAGGGAGTTGTAAGGGATTTCGGATGTTGGAACTTTGAATCTAAGGCTTCCGGACTAAGTATAAAGTAATGATGCTCAAATATGATGTGTTGTCAGGCTTGCATGGATTGGGGTGACGTGGATCACCCCCAGGTATGTGCGTGGTAAGGTTACACAGTGATTTGACGGTTTAGGAACAATCTTGGCACGTTCGAGAACGAATGTATGTTTAAGTGGGGGAGAATGTCACAACCCGACCTGTCATTTTCAGCATTTGCAGTCCGTTCAGCTATTTGATGTCCTGAGTTGCTTCGTATGATGTAACACGACCTGTGTGAAGCGTCAGTTTTAGTTTTTCAGGTGATTTAGAATGTATTTGGAAGAATGATTCTTAACTAGGAAGCTTTAAGTTGGAAGAGTTGACCAAGTTTGACTTTTGGGTATTTGACCTCGGAATGGATTTTCTATGGTTCCGTTAGCTTCATTTGTTGAGTTCGGACTCGGATGTATGCGCAGATTTTAGATTGGAGGTTCCAAAGTGATTTGGCCTAATTTTCCGAAAAATTGTTAACTTTGAAAAGCTATGTTTTCCTAAATTTTGCCCTAATTGGATTTTTGTTGATATCGGGTTCCGATTTGGATTCCGAGAGTTCTTGCGACTTCGTAACAATATTTATGACTTGTTTACAAAATTCAAGGTTATTACGAAGCGCGTAGGGACGTTTTTTGTTAGTTTTTGAAAAATTAAAAGTTTTGATTTTATAAAGGTTGAATTTGTTGCGATTCGTATTTTTGATGTTACTTTTGGGTTTTGATCGCTCGAGCAAGTTCGTAACATATTTTAGGACTTATTGGTATATTTGGTTGGGATTTCGTGGGGCTCGGGTGAGTTTCGGATGTGTTTTCAACGTGTTTGGTGTTTTGACATTGTTTTGAGCTTGAGCATATAATGATCAAAAGGTCCACTTTTAGTTCTAGAGATCGGAATTTGATTTCGAGAGTTCCCAGAGTTAGACAATGATTTATAGGAATGATCTGGAATGTTTGGTCTAATTTTATTGAGTCGCGATTGGGTTTTTACTGCGAAGCATGAGTTAATTATTTAACGAGCGAAGTTGGTATCGCATTGAGAAAATGAGCTCTGTATCGATTTTCGACTGAATGATTAGGTTCGTATTATTATTTGTGACTCATAGAAGCAAGAATCGTCGAATTCCGAGTTCGTATGAGGGAGTTGTAAGGGATTTCGGATGTTGGAACTTTGAATCTAAGGCTTCCGGACTAAGTATAAAGTAATGATGCTCAAATATGATGTGTTGTCAGGCTTGCATGGATTGGGGTGACGTGGATCACCCCCAGGTATGTGCGTGGTAAGGTTACACAGTGATTTGACGGTTTAGGAACAACTCTTGGCACGTTCGAGAATGAACGTATGTTTTAAGTTGGGGATAATGTCACAACCCGATTTGTCGTTTTCAGCATTTCCTGTCCGTTCAGCTATTTGATGTCTCGAATAGCTTCGTATGATGTAACACAACCTGTGTGAAGCGTCAGTTTTGATTTTTCAGATGATTCAGAATTTATTTGGAAGAATGATTCTCAACTAGGATGCTTTAAGTTGGAAGAGTTGACCAAGTTTGACTTTTGAGTATTTGACCTCGGAATGAATTTTCTATGGTTCCGTTAGCTTTATTTGTTGAGTTCGGACTCGGATGTATGCGCAGATTTTAAATTGGAGGTTCCAAAGTGATTTGGCCTAATTTTCCGAAAAATAGTTAACTTTGAAAAGCTATGTTTTCCAAAATTTTGCCCTAATTGGATTTTTGTTGATATCGGGTTCCGATTTTGGATTCCGAGAGTTCTTGCGACTTCGTAACAATATTTATGACTTGTTTACAAAATTCAAGGTTATTACGAGGCGCGTAGGGACGTTTTTCGTTAGTTTTTGAAAAATTAAAAGTTTGAATTTGCTGCGATTCGTATTTTTGATGTTACTTTTGGGTTTTGATCGCTCGAGCAAGTTCGTAACATATTTTAGGACTTATTGGTATATTATGTTGGGATTCCGTGGGGCTCGCGTGAGTTTTGGATGGGTTTTCAAATTGTTTAGTGTTTTGACATTTTTTTGAGCTTAAGCATATAATGATCCAAAGGTCCATTTTTAGTTCTAGAGATAGGAATTCGATTTCGAGACTTCCCGGAGTTAGACAATGATTTATAGGAATGATCTGAAATTTTTGGTCTAATTTTATTAAGTCGCGATTGGATTTTTACTGCGAAGCATGATTTAATTATTTAACGAGTGAAGTTGGTATCGCATTGAGAAAATGAGCTCTGTATCGAGTTTCTACTAAATGATTAGGTTCGTATTATTATTTGTGACTCATAGAATCAAGAATCGTCATATTTCGAGTTCGTATGAGGGAGTTTTAAGGGATTTCGGATGTTGGAACTTGGGTTCTAAGGCTTACGGACTAAGGTTAAAGTAATGATCTTCAATTATGATGTGTTGTCAGGCTTGCATGGATTAGGGTGACATGGATCACCCCCAGGTATGTGCGTGGTAAGGTTACACAGTGATTTGACGGTTTAGGAACAACTCTTGGCACGTTCGAGAACGAACGTATGTTTAAGTAGGGGAGAACGTAACAACTCGACCTGTCGTTTTCAGCATTTGCAGTCCGTTCAGCTATTGGATGTCCCGAGTAGCTTCGTATAATGTAACACGACCTGTGTGAAGCGTCGGTTTTGGTCTTTCAGGTGATTCAGAATTTATTTGGAAGAATGATTCTCAACTAGGAAGCTTTAAGTTGGAAAAGTTAACCAAGTTTGACTTTTGAGTATTT
>MCJB01015529.1:1574-60118 GCA_002018475.1 Nicotiana obtusifolia | reverse complement strand
CATATAATGTTCTAAAGGTCCACTTTTAGTTCTAGAGATCGCAATTCAGTTTCTAGACTTCCGAGAGTTAGACAATGATTTATAGGAATGATCTGGAATGTTTGGTCTAATTTTATTAAGTCGCGATTGGGTTATTACTGCGAAGCATGAGTTAATTATTTAACGAGCAAAGTTGGTATCGCATTGAGAAAATGAGCTCCATATCGAGTTTCTACTGAATGATTAAGTTAGAATTATTATTTGTGACTCATAGAATCAAGAATCGTCATATTTCGAGTTCGTATGAGGGAGTTGTAAGGGATTTCAGATGTTGGAACTTGCGTTCTAAGGCTTACGGACTAAGCTTAAAGTAATGATCTTCAATTATGATGTGTTGTCAGGCTTGCATGGATTGGGGTGACATGGATCACCCCCGGGTATGTGCGTGGTAAGGTTACACAGTGATTTGACGGTTTAGGAACAACTCTTGGCACGTTCGAGAACGAACGTATGGTTAAGTGGGGGAGAATGTAACAACCCGACCTGTCGTTTTCAGCATTTGCTGTCCGTTCAGCTATTTGATATCCCGAGTAGCTTCGTATGGTGTAACACGACCTGTGTGAAGCGTCAGTTTTGGTTTTTCAGGTGATTCAGAATTTATTTGGAAGAATGATTCTCAACTAGGAAGCTTTAAGTTGGAAAAGTTAACCAAGTTTGACTTTTGAGTATTTGACCTCGGAATGGATTTTCTATGGTTCCGTTAGCTTCATTTGTTGAGTTCGGACTCAGATGTATGGGCAGATTTTAAATTGGAGGTTCCAAAGTGATTTGGCCTAATTTTCCGAAAAATTGTTAACTTTGAAAAGCTATGTTTTCCTAAATTTTGCTGTAATTGGATTTTTGTTGATATCGGGTTCCGATTTGGACTCCGAGAGTTCTTGCGACTTCGTTACAATATTTATGACTTGTTTACAAAATTCAAGGTTATTACGAGGCGCGTAGGGACGTTTTTCATTAGTTTTTGAAAAATTAAAACTTTGAATTTGCTGAGATTCGTATTTTTTATGTTACTTTTGGGTTTTGAACGCTCGAGCAAGTTCGTCACATATTTTAGGACTTATTGGTATATTTGGTTGGGTTTCCGTGGGGCTCGGGTGAGTTTCAGATGTGTTTTCAACGTGTTTGGTGTTTTGACATTGTTTTGAGCTTAAGCATATAATGTTCTAAAGGTCCACTTTTAGTTCTAGAGATCGCAATTCAGTTTCTAGACTTCCGAGAGTTAGACAATGATTTATAGGAATGATCTGGAATGTTTGGTCTAATTTTATTAAGTCGCGATTGGGTTATTACTGCGAAGCATGAGTTAATTATTTAACGAGCAAAGTTGGTATCGCATTGAGAAAATGAGCTCCATATCGAGTTTCTACTGAATGATTAAGTTAGAATTATTATTTGTGACTCATAGAAGCAAGAATCGTCAAATTTCGAGTTCGTAGAGGGAGTTGTAAGGGATTTCGGAAGTTGGAACTTGGGTTCTAAGGCTTACGGACTAAGGTTAAAGTAATGATCTTCAATTATGATGTGTTTTCAGGCTTGCATGGATTGGGGTGACGTGGATCACCCCCGGGTATGTGTGTGGTAAGGTTATACAGTGATTTGATGGTTTAGGAACAACTCTTGGCACGTTCTAGAATGAACGTACGTTTAAGTGGGGGAGAATTTAACAAACCGACCTGTCGTTTTCAGCATTTGCAGTCCGTTCAGTTATTTGATGTCCCGAGTAGCTTCGTATGATTTAACACGACCTGTGTGAAGTGTCAGTTTTGGTTTTTCAGGTGATTCAGAATTTATTTGGAAGAATGATTCTCAACTAGGAAGCTTTAAGTTGGAAGAGTTGACCAAGTTGACTTTTGAGTATTTGACCTCGGAATGGATTTTTTCTGGTTCAATTAGCTTCATTTGGTGATTTCAAACTCGGGTGTATGCCCGGATTTTAAATTGGAGGTTCCAAAGTGATTTGGCCTAATTTTCCGAAAAATTGTTAACTTTGAAAAGCTATGTTTTCCAAAATTTTGCCCTAATATGATTTTTGTTGATATTGGGTTCCGATTTGGATTCAGAGATTTCTTGCGACTTCGTAACAATATTTATGACTTGTTTACAAAAATTCAAGGTTATTACGAGGCGCATAGGGACGTTTTTCGTTAGTTTTTGAAAAATTAAAAGTTTTGATTTTATAAAGGTTGAATTTGCTGCGATTCGTATTTTTGATGTTACTTTTTGGTTTTGATCGCTCGAGCAAGTTGGTAACATATTTTAGGACTTATTGGTATATTTGGTTGGGATTCCGTGGGGCTCGGGTGAGTTTTGGATGGGTTTTCAAAGTGTTTGGTGTTTTGACATTGTTTTGAGCTTAAGCATATAATGATCTAAAGGTCCATTTTTAGTTCTAGAGATTGGAATTCGATTTCGAGAGTTCCCAGAGTTAGACAATGATTTATAGGAATGATCTAGAATGTTTGGTCTAATTTTATTAAGTCGCGATTTGGTTTTTCAGGTGATTCAGAATTTATTTGGAAGAATGATTCTCAACTAGGAAGCTTTAAGTTGGAAAAGTTGACCAAGTTTGACTTTTGAGTATTTGACCTCGGAATGGATTTTTTCTGGTTCCGTTAGCTTCATTTAGTGATTTCGGACTCGGGTGTATGCCCGGATTTTAAATTGGAATTTCCAAAGTGATTTGGCCTAATTTTTCGAAAAATTGTTATCTTTGAAAAGCTTTGAATTCTAAAATTTTGCCATCGTTGGATTTTTTTGATATCGGGTTTCGATTTGATTCCGAGAGTTAGTGAGACTTCATAACAATATTTATGACTTGTGTGCAAAATTCAAAGTTATTCCGAGGTGCGTAGGCACGTTTTTCTTTAGTTTTTGAAAAGTTAAAAGTTTTGTTTTTATAAAGGTTGAATTCGTTGCGATTCGTACATTTGATGTTATTTCTGTGTTTTTATCGCTTGAGCAAGTTCGTAACATATTTTAGGACTTATTGATATATTTGGTTGGGATTCTGTGGGGCCCGGGTGAGTTTCGGATGGGTTATTAACGTGTTTGGTGTTTTGGCATTGTTTTTAGCTTAAGAATGTACGATCAAAAGGTCCATTTTTAGTTCTAGAGATCGGAATTCGATTTTGAGACTTCAGGGAGTTTGATAATGATTTATAGGAATGATCTGGAATGTTTGGTCTAATTTTATTGAGTCGCGTTTGGGTTTTTACTGCGAAGCATGAGTTAATTATTTGATGAGCGAAGTTGGTATTGCATTGAGAAAATGAGCTCCATATCGAGTTTCAAATGAATGATTAGGTTCTTATTGTTATTTGTGACTTATAGAAGCAAGAATCGTCGAATTCCGAGTTCGTATGAGGGAGTTGTAAGGGATTCGGTTGTTTGAACTTGGATTCTAAGGCTTACGGACTATGGTTAAAGTAATGATCTTCTGTTATGATGTGTTGTCAGGCTTACATGGATTTGGGTGACATGGGATCACCCCCGTTTATGTGCGTGGTAAGGTTACTCAGTGATTTGACGGCTTAGGAACAACTCTTGGCACGTTCGAGGACGAACATATGTTTAAGGTGGGAAGAATATAACGACCCGACCTGTCGTTTTCAGCATTTGCACTCCGTTCAGCTATTTGATGTTCTGAGTAGCTTCGTATGATGTAACATGACCTGTGTGAAACGTCAGTTTTGGTTTTTCAGGTGATTCAGAATTTATTTGGAAGACTAATTCTCAACTAGGAAGCTCTAAGTTGGAAGAGTTGACCAAGTTTGACTTTTGAATATTTGACCTCGGAATGGATTTTTTATGGTTCCGTTAGCTTCATTTGGTGATTTCGGACTCGAGTGTATGCCCGTATTTTAAATTGGAGGTTCCAATGTGATTTGGCCTAATTTTCCGAAAAATTGTTAACTTTGAAAAGCTTTGAATTCCAAAATTTTGCCATAATTGGATTTTTGTTGATTTCGGGTTCCGATTTGGATTCCGAGAGTTCGTGCTACTTCGTAACAATATTTATGACTTGTGTGCAAAATTCAAAGTTATTACGAGCTGCGTAGGCACGTTTTCCGTTAGTTTTTGAAAAATTTAAAGTTTTGATTTTATAAAGGTTGAATTCGTTGAGCTTCGTACTTTTGATGTTATTTCTGTATTTTGATCGCTTGAGCAAGTTCGTAAAATATTTTAGGACTTATTGATATATTTGGTTGGGATTCCGTGGAGCCCAGGTGAGTTTCGAATGGGTTTTTAACGTGTTTGATGTTTTTGCATTGTTTTGAGCTTAAGAATATAATGATCAAAAGGTCCATTTTTAGTTCTAGAGATCGGAATTCGATTTCGAGACTTCCGGGAGTTAGACAATGATTTATAGGAATGATCTAGAATGTTTGATCTAATTTTATCGAGTCGCGATTGGGTTTTTACTGCGAAGCATGAGTTAATTTTTTAACAAGCGAAGTTGGTATCGCATTGAGAAAATGAGCTCCGTATTGAGTTTCGACTGAATGTTTAGGTTTGTATTATTATTTGTGACTCATAGAAGCAAGAATCGACGAACTTTTAGTTCGTATGAGGGAGTTGTAAGGGATTTCCGATGTTGGAACTTGGGTTCTAAGGCTTACGGACTAAGGTTAAAGTGATGATTTTCAGTTATGATGTGTTGTCAGGCTTACAAGGATTGGGGTGACATGGGATCACCCCTGGGTATGTGCATGCTAAGGTTACAGAGTGATTTGACGGCTTAGGAACAACTCTTGCCATGTTCAAGGACGAACGTATGTTTAAGTGGTGGAGAATGTAACGACCGGACCAGTCGTTTTTAGCATTTGCACTCCGTTCAGCTATTGGATGTCCCGGGTTGCTTCGTATGATGTAACATGACCTGTGTGAAGCATCAATTTTGGTTTTTCAGGTGATTCATAATTTATTTGGAAGAATGATTCTCAACTAGGAAGCTTTAAGTTGGAAGAGTTGATCAAGTTTGACTTTTGGGTATTTAACCTCGGAATGGATTTTCTATGGTTCCGTTAGCTTCATTTGTTGAGTTCGGACTCGAGTGTATGCCCATATTTTAAATTGGAGGTTCCAAACTAATTTGGCCTAATTTTCCGAAAAATTGTTATCTTTGAAAAGCTATGTTTTCCAAAATTTTGCCCTAATTGATATCGGGTTCCGAGAGTTCTTGCGACTTCATAACAATATTTATGACTTGTTTACAAAATTCAAGGTTATTACGAGGCGCGTCGGGACGTTTTTCGTTAGTTTTTGAAAAATTAAAAGTTTTGATTTTATAAAGGTTGAATTTGCTACGATTAGTATTTTTGATGTTACTTTTGGATTTTGATCGCTCGAGCAAGTTCATAAAATATATTAGGACTTATTGGTATATTTGGTTGGGATTCCGTGGGGCTCGGGTGAGTTTCGGATGGGTTTTCAACATGTTTGGTGTTTTGACATTGTTTTGAGCTTAAGCATATAATGATCCAAAGGTCCATTTTTAGTTCTAGAGATCGGAATTCAATTTCGAGACTTCCGGGAGTTAGACAATAATTTATAGGAATGATCTGGAATGTTTGGTCTAATTTTATTAAGCCGCGTTTGGATTTTTGCTGCGAAGCATGAGTTAATTATTTAACGAGCGAAGTTGGTATAACATTGAGCAAATGAGCTCCGTATTGAGTTTCGACTGAATGATTAGGTTCGTATTATTATTAGTGACTCATAGAAGCAAGAATCATCAAAGTTCGTATGAGGGAGTTGTAAGGGATTCCGGATGTCGGAACTTGGGTTCTAAGGCTTACGAACTAAGGTTAAAGTAATGATCTTCAATTATGATGTGTCGTCAGGCTTACATGGATTGCGATGACGTGGATCACCCCCGGGTATGTGCGTGGTAAGGTTACACAGTGATTTGACGGCTTAGGAACAACTCTTGGCACGTTCGAGAACAAACGTATGTTTAAGTGGGGGAGAATGTAAGGACCCGACCAGTCGTTTTCAGCATTTGCACTCCGTTCAGCTATTTGATCTCCCGAGTAGTTTCGTATGATGTAACACGACTTGTGTGAAGCGTCAGTTTTGGTTTTTCAGGTGACTTAGAATTTATTTGGAAGAATGATTCTCAGCTAGGAAGCTTTAAGTTGGAAAGTTGACCAAGTTTGACTTTTGAGTATTTGACCTCGGAATGAATTTTTTCTGGTTCCGTTAGCTTCATTTGGTGATTTCGAACTCGGGTGTATGCCCGGATTTTAAATTGGATTTTCCAAAGTGATTTGGCCTAATTTTTCAATAAATTGTTATCTTTGAAAAGCTTTGAATTCCAAAATTTTGCCATAATTTGATTTTTGTTGATATCGGGTTTCGATTTAGATTCCGAGTGTTTGTGCGACTTCATAACAATATTTTTGACTTGTGTGCAAAATTCAAAGTTATTACGAGGTGCGTAGCCACGTTTTTCGTTAGTTTTTGAGAAATTAAAAGTTTTGATTTTATAAAGGTTGAATTCGTTGTGATTCGTACTTTTGATGTTATTTTTATGTTTTGATCGCTCGAGCAAGTTTGTAATATATTTTAGGACTTATTGGTATATTTGGTTAGGATTCCGTGGGGCTCAGATGAGTTTCGGATGGGTTTTTAACGTGTTTGGTGTTTCGGCATTGTTTTGAGCTTAAGCATACAATGATCCAAAGGTCCATTTTTAGATCTAAAGATTGGAATTCGATTTCGAGACTTCCGGGAGTTTGATAATGATTTATAGGAATGATCTGGAATTTTTGGTCTAATTTTATTAAGTCGCGATTTGGTTTTTTCTACGAAGCATGAGTTAATTATTTAACGAGCGAAGTTGGTATCGCATTGAGCAAATGAGTTCCGTATTGAGTTTTGACTGACGATTAGGTTCGTATTATTATTTGTGAGTCATAGAGCAAGAATCGTCGAATTTCGAGTTCGTATGAGGGAGTTGGAGTCTTTTTAGTGATAAACAAATTGCTGGTGCAAGCAAGTTCTGGTGCGCACCTTTAGCGATTAGATTTGGTACCTTTAGCGACCAATTAGTGTTTTTATTGGGCATTTTTTTTATAAGCTCATTTCATTATTTTGGAGCTAGGGAACTCGGATTTGGACGATTTTTGAGAGGATTTTCACCATATGGATTGGGATAAGTGTTCTCTATTCGGTTTTGATTATATTTCATGAATTTATCCTCGTTTTCTGCATTTGGTTGATGATTTCAAAAGAGAAATTGGGGGGTTTTTGTCTAAAGTTTTAGAAAGTAAATTTTTGAGTTTTGAACATCGATTCGGAGTTGGATTTGAGTGAAAATAGTATGGTTGGACTCGTAATTGAATGAGTTGTCGGATTTTGTGTGTTTTGTCGGTTCTGAGGTGCAGGTCCGGGTTTGAATTTTTTTGTTGATTTTGGGCTTTTGATTAAAAATTTGACCTTTATCATTTGAAATTATTTTCTTGGGCATTATTTGATGTATTTTAGTTTATTTTGGCTAGTTTTGAGCCGTTCAGAAGTCGGTACGCGCGAGATGACTTTTCTAGAGTATTGTTTGGCTTGCTCGGTATTGGATTCATCTTGCTCGAGGTAAGTAATACTTCTAAACTTGATGCTGAGGGTATGAACCCCTGAAAATACGTGATATGTGTTAGGTGTTGAGGTGATGCACATGCTAGGTGACGGGCGTGTGAGCGTGCATCGTGTGAATTATGACTCGGTTATTTCTGTAGTATTGTATAGTTACCTAATCTTGTCTTTATCCATGAGATTTTCACGTGTTAGAGCAATTGAGCTGTGATCCACGTTCGAAATCATGTTTAGGCTATATGCTTATTCTGTTGGGACCCACTAAGGTCATATCTGCTGTGTAGTTATTTGCTTAAATTACAGTTACATACTCAGTCATACTCATTCATTTGCATATCATATCTTAGTCTTAATTGCTATTTATTGATACATCATATCATCATTTTTTGGCCTGATTTTCATGACATTGTGTGCCCGAGAGACTGGAGAGATTGATCACTGAGTGAGGCTAATGGCCTGTTTGTGAGTGATATTTATAGGATCGGGTTGTACGTTGCAATATGCTTTATTGATTCATGTCATGATAGGCTTATTATAGCGCTCGGGCTGGATTTGGCCCTCCGGAGTCTACACATCAGTGAGCGCAGGTACCTACTGAGTGCGAATGCGAGTGCCGAGTGATTGGAAAGATTGAGAGAGTGTGAGGACTGAGTGACTATGAGGAACGAGTGACTGAGAGGACTGAGTGAATTGATACTCTAAGAGTATGCATATGACTTTATCATTGTGTTGCATTGCATTCGATACGCACACTTGACACACAAGCATAAAGTTTTATTTTTCTCATGTTGTACGATATTGCATCATTCATGACTTTACATACACATTGACATGTCAGCATAGAGATGTACTTTCCTCTTGCCATTTGATAACGAAACATCTTACCTGTTGTTGAAAGTTTTGGGAAAAATCATAATTTTTCAGATTTACTCATATTTTGGTGATTTTAGTAAAAGATTTGGATTTTCACTGATATACTCGAAAAGCATGCCTATTTTCCGGAACTATGAACGAGTTGAGCATTATATCTCTGAGTTATTTCTTGTATCACTTTTATTATATTGTTATGAGCTGTGATTGGCTATTGGTGTTGGCTATGACCTTTGTCCCAACTCGTCACTACTTTCAACCTAAGATTAGGTTTGTTACTTATTGAGTACATGGGGGTCGGTTGTACTCATATTACACTGCTGCACCCTGCGTGCAGATTTTAGATGTTGATGTTGCTGTGTATGGCGGGATATGGCATTAAAGATGTACCCGCGTTCCAGTCATAGCTGCCTCTTGTTCTTGGTAGCTTTAGAATTGTTAATCTGTTCATGTATATTTCAAACAAATGATGTATTTATTTCATACCAGCTCTGAAAACTCTAAATCTTAGAAGATCATGATTTGTACTATCAGTCCTTGGAAATTCTTTGTATAGAAGTTCAGTTATATTAACTTTATTTCTCTCATTAAATCTCATTGGTATTGGATTTTTGTTAAATTGGCTTACCTAGCGGATTGTGTTAGATGCTATCATGACTAGTTGGATTTTGAATCGTGACATGTAGGTGTTGTTTGCTTATGCTGCAATGATTTCAGATGATCTGATTATTTACCTTTATATGATATTGTATTTAGACTTGATACAAATATTATATTTTAAGGCGAGAAGTGATAGATAGCGCAACAAACAAATATAACATGTACTTAGTAAGAAATAACAGATAAAAGGGAAGATAAAAAATAATCCTTATCTTTTAATTTATGTGTCTTATTCTTTTTAGTTTATATTAGAAAAAAATGCCTCTAAATTTCGTAAGTAACTCTTTAACTCCGAGCTGACATTTTACATGTCATACTTAAAATCACACGAATCAAGAGCATTTTATTACATTACGCTCATCTTTAGTTTAGGATCATAAATTTTAAATTTTATTTTATTTTTTTTAGCTCCGTGTCCACTGGAACTAAGACTATAATTAAGCAAAATATTTATTGCTTAGTATGAGGACATGGACGACGGATCGCGTGAGATGTTTGACATTATTTCTTTTAAAAAAAAAATATTGGCTCCTTTAGTTAACATCTCCTATATGAGTAAGGTTTTACTCGGTAATGGAGTTATTGTGGCTTAAGTTAATAGTCTGTTTGCAAAGTTTGGTGTTTGTTTTTAACAAACTTCCAAGGCTTGAATGTATCTAACTAAATTCTGATTGTTATCTTTGTAGCTGATTTTTGTATTGATAAAACGTGTACTTTATTTTTAATGTATAATTATTTACTTAAAATTTTATTTTAAGTATATTAATATTAATTTATAAATTATAATATTACTTGACTCGGCATATACGTGCAACACACGTGTCGAGAAACTAGTATATTAAAAGAGAGGAAAAAATTCTCTTCTTAAGCCAAGTGGCAACCTTAAAATTAGTCACATATAATGTATTAATTTAACTAATAAGTAATAACTAATTCAGCCATATGGCATAGTAAAAAAAAACCACATAGAGTTATTTCTTAATTAATTAACACTAAATAACTAAATCAAATATTAGAAATTTTACTATATAATACTTAAAAATATTATTAATAAATTTAATAATTTTGAGTATTAAGTTAAAATCTATATCTATCTATCTATATTTATCTATATCTATCCATACTATATTAAAAGCATGAAGGCCATTAACGAAATGTCGTTCACCTTTTTTATCCTTTAAAAATAAAGTTGATATTTGATAAAATAGTCACTTAATTATTCTCTTAATATTTAGGACTTTGATATTAAACTATTCCTTATTTGAACTATGTATAAACTCCTAATATTTAGGCATTTAATTTAAACTCAAATAACATTTTACCTACATATATATTTCAACAATCATTAGATGACCCATAATTCTTTCTTAAACAAAAACTAGAAAACTACAAAATAAAGAATCTGCATCGATTTGTGGCTCCTTAACCTAATTCATCAAACTAATGTTAATATAGTGTTCGTATAATAAACCTTCGGCAGTTACTCAAAAAATAAATACATGAATAAGCCATCTCCATTTCAGACATAAAATAATACAAAAAAAATATAGTTTATTTCATAAATTAAACTCAAAACTGATTTTACCAAAATCAAATTAAAATCAAAATTAATACTTATAAATGTGATGGAACTTTAGGACCTTCAATTTTAGGTAAAGAATGTTAAAGCAGATCTCCCCTTATAACTTATAATTTATTATGGCGACATTTATTATTTTAGCTAAACAATTATTTATCAAGATCCAATGAGTTAAATTAATATCCTTACCAAAAGATTTTTAAACAAGCAAATTACTTAAATAGAAAATATCCCAACATCTTTATTTGAAAATTTTTAATATGTATTATTTGATAATTCTTTGAAGAATCGTAATAAAAGATTTTTTGGATTTTATATTTATTTATCTGGATACACACGCAAAGTGCGTACCTTAAGACTAGTTATATTAAAAGTACGAAGGCCCTTAGCAAAATATCGTTCGCCTTTTTATATTCTTTAAATATAGAGTGCACAACAGATATAATAGTCATTTAATAATTTTTATAATATTTATTTTCCTACTATTTTAGCAATAGTCATTTAATTACTTTCCTAATATACAAGACTTTAAAATTAACTAAATTTTGGCTATTAAATATTTTCCTATTTGAACATCCTAAGAAATCCTAATATTTAGGACTAAAATCAATTAAATATATTTAGAAATTTATTTGACGTGAACTAGAAGAAGAATAAGACAATTAAATCCCATTTGAATTCAATTCCAAATTACAATTGTGATACTTCTTCCTATCAAATTCAAAAGACGAATTTCACGTGATTATTGGATTCTTAATTAGGCAATAGATATAAAGTAAACAGAGGTTGACATCATACGTACGCTACCCAAAAAAGAACTATGTATAAGATTATATTGTAATAATTTAAAATATAATTAATATAAAGAATTTAAGTTTTAATATATAGATATGTGTGTGCATGTACAATAGAGAAAAGGCCTAAATACGCCATCGTACTTAACGAAATGGCCTATTGATAAGTAGGAATTTTTGACTACTTATTAGCGCTCTTTAGATTTCGTTTTAGTCCAAAAGTGTTTAATTGTGTTCCCGAAAACTGATGAAATGTGCTTCATTGCAGGAATGAAAGATGAGCCCCCGAGATGAACTCCAACTCAAAAAGGAGTGATCTGAATTCATGGACAAAAAAAAAAGACACAAAAGTTCAGAAGTGTGGACCGCAGAATATCATCTGCGGCCGCAGGTTATGAAGAAAAATCCATCAGTGATTGGTACAAAGTGCGGTGTTTGATTTATTGCTTGTTTACGGTTGGATGGTTATCATTTAGCCTTGTTCTTGATTTTATTTGAAGAAATTAATGGTTGCAAACATTAGTTCATGCCTATTTGACTTGGTCTCTACTTGAGAAAGAGAGACTTAGTTTAAGAAAACTTGGCTAGCAAGAAATTGGGTCAACCGAGAGATTGATAAACCCAATTAAAGAGTTGAACATAGAGATAGTAAAATCCGACTTGAGCTCTTTATCAACCATTTAGTTCAATACCCATTTGGACTTGAGAAAGCTAAATTGGGCAAAATCACTCTCTGACCGAGAGGTATTGAGTGGGTAACCGAGTGTTGATAGCTATAATACACCCCGACCAATAAAACGAGCTTTAAAGTTTTCAACCCGTTAGGCAAACACCTAAGCAAGGTCATACCCCTAGGCCTTTTACAATATTTGAAAAATAACAAAATGCATATAAACATTTGAAGGGGTTCGTCGATACGTGTTGGGGGAGCAAACAAACAAATATATCCGAAGATGCTTTGAGGCTAAGGCTTTTTCCCTTCTCTCTATGGGGAAAAGCTTTAGATTGGTTGGAACGCTTGCCAAATCATTCCATTCATACTTGGGATGAACTCGCGAAGAAATTTATCTCTAAATACTTCTCTCCCGGGAACATGGCTATTCTTCGGGATAAAATTCTAGCATTCAAGCAAGATCCCAATAATCACTACATGATATGGGAAAGACATAGAATAATGGTGAAAGAGTGCCCCAACAATGATATGACGGATGATTCAACAAATTTTCTATCGGGGATCAATATAACCAACCAATGTGTAGTGAATCAACTTGCCGGTGGGAACTTCATGACTATGTCTTATGCGGAGGCATGTGATATTTTGGATGAGATGGCAGATACTTTATCGGCGTAGCAATCAGAGCCAATGGTCTACAAGGTCACCCCAATATGATTCTTCTTCATAAAGAGTTACATGACCATGGACAAGCCATAGTGGAGTTGACGACCACCATGAATCAATTGGCAAAAGCTCAACTTCAACAAGTGCAAAACCCAAGGCAATTCAATGTTATGGAGGGAGTCAATATGATGGTGAACGAGCGAAAAACAAGAAGTCCACAAGTGCAACAAAGAGTGGACAATTTTGTGCAAGATGATAGTGGATTTTATCAAGGTGATTATTAAATGACCAAGAAGAAGAGGTCCAATATTTGAACAATTTTCAAAGGCAAAGAAACAACTTCCAAGGCCCTAGTCAACAACAATGGAGACCTTCAAACAATCAAGGCAATTGGAATTCTCAAAACTCAAGGTAATTGGAGTGGTGGAAATAATCAAGGCAATCGGAATAGCAACAATCAAGGCAATTGGAGTGGAAGCGCGGCGACTTCCAAATAACCAACGCGATGCTCACTTTGCACGAGCAAAAAGGGTTCTTCACTGGTGCACCAGGTCAAAATGCATATAAACATTTGAAGGGGTTCGTCGATACGTGTTGGGGGAGCAAACAAACAAATGTCTCCGAAGATGCTTTGAGGCTAAGGCTTTTTCCCTTCTCTCTACGGGGGAAAGCTTTAGATTGGTTGGAACGCTTGCCAAATCATTCCATTCATACTTGGGATGAACTCGCGAAGAAATTTATCTCTAAATACTTCTCTCCTGGGCACATGGCTATTCTTCGGGATAAAATTCTAGCATTCAAGCAAGATCCTAATAAATCACTACATGAGATATGGGAAAGATATAGAATAATGGTGAAAGAGTGCCCCAACAATGATATGACGGATGATTCAACAAATTTTCTATCAGGGATCAATACAACCAACCAATGTATAGTGAATCAACTTGTCGGTGGGAACTTCATGACTACACCTTAGGCGGAGGCATGTGATATTTTGGATGAGATGGTAGATACTTCATCGGCGTAGCAATCTAGAGCTAATGTTCTACAAGGTCACCCCAATATGATTCTTCTTCATAAAGAATTACATGACCATGGACAAGCCATAGTGGAGTTGACGACCACCATGAACCAATTGGCAAAGGCTCAACTTCAACAAGTGCAAAACCCAAGGCAATTCAATGTTATAAAGGGGGTCAATATAATTGTGAACGAGCGAAAAACAAGAAGTCCACAAGTGCAACCAAGAGTGGACAATTTTGTGCAAGATGATAGTGGATTTGATCAAGGTGATTATTAAATGACCAAGAAGAAGAGGTCCAATATTTGAACAATTTTCAAAGGCAAAGAAACAACTTCCAAGACCCTAGTCAACAACAATGGAGACCTTCAAACAATCAAAGGCAATTGAAATTCTCAAAATCAAGGTAATTGGAGTGGTGGAAATAATCAAGGCAATTGGAATAGCAACAATCAAGGCAATTGGAGTGGAATCAACAACCAAGGAAATTGGCATAACAATAATAACCAAGGAAATTAGGGAGGCAACAACCAAGGTGGGTGGAACAATAATCAAGGAAATCGAGGGTCGGGTTTTGAAAGGCCCCCGATGTTCAATAACCGAGCAACCCCCCCCCCCCTTATCCTTCCCATGATCCTTGTTCGTCCAACAATGAAATGGGCCATATCGAGAACATGTTCAAACAAATGATGGACAAGAATGCCGATTCTGATTCCCAACTTGTTTCACACAACACATCGATCCGCAATCTAGAGGTGAAAATGGGTCAAATCTCTCAAGAGTTAAATTCTCATACTAAGGGGGCACTAATTAGTGATACGGTGGTGAACCCGAAGGGTGGGAAAAATATGGGGCATGCCATGACCGTTACTACAAGAAGTGAAAGAGGTGGGTGCAAAGGCAACTTGTGAATGATGAGCAAGTGGTAGAAGAACAGGAGATCCCAACCAATGTAGTGCAAGCTAATGATAAAGTGCAAATTGATATTGATGATACGGTGGACGAGACTCAAGAGGAAGTGAACCTGTCTAGGGAGCATGTGATTGACATATCGGAACCGGTAGTGCAAAAGGCTGAGGCACCATTGCCTAACCCACCTCCTCTATATCCTTTAAGGCTTGCCAAGAAAAATGACGAGAATCAATTTAAAAAGTTCATTGATATGATGAAGAGTCTCTCGATAAATGTGCCATTAGTCTAAGTCTTGGAGCAAATGCCCGGACATGCGAAGTTTATGAAGGACTTGGTGACAAAGAAGCGGTCGATGAATTTTGAAACTATCAAAGTCACTCACCAAGTGAATGCAATTGTGCATTCGGTGGCTCCTAAGTTGGAAGATCCCGATGCTTTCACAATCCCTTGCACCATTGAAAGTGCCGAGTTTGCCAAAGCTCTTTGTGATCTTGGGGCGAGTATCAATTTGATGTCCTATTCGATTTTTAAGACCTTGGGAATTGGGCAACCAAGACCCACATATATGAGATTACAAATGGCTGATCGTACAATAAAGAGACTGTCGGGGGGTGATTGAAGATGTATTGGTTAGTGTCGATACTTCATTCTCCCGGCGGACTTTGTTATTCTTGATTATGAAGTGGACTATGAGGTGCCGATTATTCTTGGAAGACCTTTCCTTGCTACGAGGAAGGCTCTTGTTGATATGGAAGATGGAGAACTCACTTTCCGGGTGGGTGATGAAAATGCAGTGTTCCACATGTGCAAATCTATGATGCAACCTAACAGCAATGAAGTGTGTTCATTCGTGGCCTTGGTGACCAATGTAATTATTGATGATAGAAGTGCCACGATTAATGTGGGTGATATGTTGGAGGCCGTCTTGCTCAGTTTGAAGATGGCGAGATGGATCGCTTCATGGAAAGTGTTAATTCGTTGCAAGGAATAGGGTCGTACAACTACGCACCCCGAAA
The DNA here is from genome assembly GCA_002018475.1 of Nicotiana obtusifolia. Lineage (NCBI taxonomy): Eukaryota > Viridiplantae > Streptophyta > Magnoliopsida > Solanales > Solanaceae > Nicotiana > Nicotiana obtusifolia. Next base: position 44,298 of record MCJB01015529.1, on the reverse strand, counting down.
ACATTCCTTGGATCTTGAGAATAGGAAAAGTCCTCCTACAAAGCCTTCAATTGAAGAGTCTCCGATCTTGGAGTTGAAGCCATTGCCTCCACATCTCAGGTATGAATTCCTTGGCCCTTGTTCTACTTTACCAGTTATTATTTCCTCTTGTTTGACTAACATGCAAGTTGACTCTACATTGGCGATGCTCCACAAGAGGAAGAAAGCTATTGGGTGGACTTTGGCGGATATTCGGGGAATAAGCCCCGCATTTTGCATGCACAATATTAACTTAGAGGAAGATGCCAAACCCTCCATTGAACATCAAAGGAGACTCAATGAAGCCATGCAAGATGTGGTCAAAAAGGAGATCATCAAGTGGTTAGATGCAAGGGTTTGTCTATCCCATTTCTGTCAGTTCGTGGACTTCTCCGGTGCAATGTGTTCCAAAGAAGGGGGGCATAACTGTGTCATAAATGATAAGAACGAGTTGATTCCAACATGAACGGGGACCGGTGGAGAGTGTGTATGGACTATCGGAAGCTAAACAAAGTCACAAGAAAGACCATCTCCCACTCCCCTTTCTTGACCAAATGCTTGATAGTTGGCCGACCGTGCCTTCTAGATGGATATTCAGGCTATAACCAAATCCTTATTGCCCCGAAAGATCAAGAGAAAATAACTTTCACTTGTCCCTATGGCACTTTCGCTTTCAAGCGGATGCCATTTGGCTTATGCAATGCGCCGACAACTTCTCAACGGTGTATGATGGCAATATTTACGGATATGGTAGAGGATTACCTTGAAGTCTTCATGGATGACTTTTCGGTAGTCGGGGATTCCTTTGATGATTGCTTGGCAAATTTTGATAAAGTATTGGCAAGGTGTGAAGAAACGAACTTGGTGCTGAATTGGGAGAAATACCATTTCATGGTCGAGGAGGGCATTTTCCTTGCCATAAAATTTCAAAGAAGGGCATTGAGGTCGACAAGGCGAAGATAGAGGTGATTTCTAATCTTCCACCTCCAACATCAATGAAAGGCGTGAGAAGTTTCTTGGGTCACGCGGGGTTCTGCCGGCGCTTCATAAAGGATTTTTCCAAAGTGGTGAACCCCTTGTGCAAGCTTTTAGAGAAAGACGCTAAATTTCAATTCAATGATGATTGCATGAGAGCCTTTGAATTGCTAAAGTTCAAGTTGACTACTACTCCCATCATCATCGCTTCTAATTGGAGTATTCCTTTTGAGCTCATGTGCGATGCTAGTGATGTAGTGGTTGGAGCAGTTTTGAGGCAACGTATCAACTAGACTTTTCATCCAGTCTACGTTAGTAAGACATGAATGATGCCCAAGTCAATTACACCGTTACAGAGAAAGAGCTCCTTGCCATTGTGTTTGCTATTGAGAAATTCCGCCCGTACTTGATAGGTGCAAAGATTATTGTTCATACGGACCATGCAGCACTTCATTATCTTATGAGCAAGAAAGATTGAAAATTTAGGTTCATGAGATGGGTGCTATTGTTGCAAGAGTTTGATATTGACATTCAAGATCGGAAAGGGAGTGAAAATCAAGTGGCGGACCACTTGTCTCGTTTGGAGGAGGAGGGGAGGCCACATGATGGCCTTGAGATCAATGACTCCTTCACCGATAAGCAACTCTTGGCCATTTCAATGAAGTTAGGTGCCATAGTTCGCTGATCTAGCAAACTTCCTTATGTGTGGAATCATCCCGGATGAGTTCTCTTCAAATCAAAGGAAGAAGCTCAAACGGGATTGTCAAGATTATATTGGGACGAGCCTTACCTCTTCCGAATTTGCATGGATGGGTTAATTAGGAGATATGTACCAGATGAAGAGCAAAATATTATTCTTGAGGCTTGCCATTCTTCGCCATATGGTAGTCACCATGGCGGAGCAAGAACCGCGGCTAAAGTGCTAAGTTGTGGTTTCTATTGGCCCACTCTCTACAAAGATGCAAGTGGTATGGTAAAAAGATGTGATGAATGCCAAAATGCCAGTGGAATCTTGAAGAAGAATGAAATGCCTCTCACTAAATTGTAGAGGAGCTGGATCCGAATCTCATCAGTTGTCAACGGAATAGCTTAGAAAATCCTGGTAAAGACTTGAACGTCTACCTCTCAAATTTAAATCTGAAATAAAAAAAGTTTAGACTCTTGTCAAGAATATTGCGTTGAAAGGCATGACGTGGATCGCTAACAGGTCTTAGTTTGTCCTCCAGAAAGTGATAAGCTTCTTTCCTAATGTTCGAGTAAGGAGATCTCTCTAGAATTTGAGCCATTTTGGAGATCGATATCTTTGATGTGTGGGGTATTGACTTTATGATTCCTTTTGTGAGTTCTTGTGGAAACACCTACATATTGGTCGCGATTGATTATGTGTGTAAACGGGTTGAGGACGTTGCTCTACCCAACAATGAAGCGAGAAGTGTGGTGGCATTCTTGAAGAAGAATATTTTCACGAGATTTGGTACTCGGGGGGCTATCATAAGCGATGGAGGGTCGCATTTTTGCAACAAGGCTTTTGACACTTTTCTTAGCAAGTATGGTGTCACTCATAAAATTGCGACTCCCTATCATCCTCAAGCTAGCGGTCAAGTGGAAGTCTCCAACCGAGAGATAAAGAGTATCTTGTCCAAAACAGTGAATACTAACCAGACGGATTGGTCAAAAAAGCTTGATGATGCACTATGGGCTTATCAGATTGCTTTCAAAACTCTCCATATCGGTTGTGTTTGGAAAAGCTTGTCATCTTCTGGTGGTACTTGAGCACAAAGTCATGTGGGTTTTAAAGAAGTTAAATCTTGATTGAGATACAGCCGCTAACTTACGGGTTGCAGTTTGAATGAATTGGATGAGTTTCGGTACCATGCATATGCAAGTTCGTCCTTGTACAAAGAAAGAATGAAGTAACTTCATGAGAAATACATCCGAAACAAGGAGTTCAAGGTGGAAGATCTTGTTTTGTTGTTCAACTCACGATTGAAGATGATTCCCGGAAAGCTGAAATCCAAATGGGGTGGTCCCTTTGAAATTGTGCATGTGACACCTTTTGGTGCATTGTACTTGAAGAACAAAAATGATGAGGTATTCCGAGTCAATGGTTACCGGGTGAAACATTATGTGGGACAAGCTGATGATGGCCACGTGGTGGCAGTTATTTATTTGAAATGATGGTAATCTGGATCGTGCCGCAACAGTAAATCAGGCGCTTCTTGGGAGGCAACTCATGTTTTCTTTTTCTTTTTCTTTTCTTTTCTTCTTTTGTAGATAGGTGTCATTTTGTGCTAACTGGATTTGAAGTGTGCTATAGGAATGAGTGTGCTTCACAGGAACTGTGCTCAGAAAATTGGCTAAGTATGGAAAAAGGCAGACTGCACATATATTGTGTGGACCGCATGATTAGGAGTGCTACAGCAGAAGGCAGTTGCGGCCACACAATTCTTGTGCGGACCGCACAACTTAGAAAGGGAAAATGCAAACTCTCTGAAGTTTTCTCTGTCAGAGAAATGGCCAATATGCGGCCGCCACATTAAATTCTGCGGTCCGCTGCCAAAATCTGCGGTCGCACCATAAATTGTGTGGACCGCAGATCAACAAAAGCTATTGAGCCTTCAGGTAACAGAGTCTGGACCGCAGAAGGAATTATGCAGCCGCACTCCTCCTTTGTTCCCCAAGTCTGCCTATAAATATAAAGAGTAGCCTAAGGCTATTGTACTAAGTTTTTCCCTCTCTGATCACTGTAATTTCTAAAACTTGAAAATCATTTGTTCAATCATTTTCCACACTCCATCCACATCTGTGATCATTTAGTTGCACTCCTTCATATCTGGTATGCTTCAATTACACATAGAATTTTTCAATTTTTTTAAGTTTAATTCGCAATTTTTTTTAGGTAGTTTAGGCCATTTGTCAATAGATTTCAATTTTACTACCATATGGGGTTTAATCTGTAATGGGTCAATTGCTAATTGCTTTATGGGAACTGGCTAATTGATTGGAATGCTTAATTGTTAATACCATGTTGAATCTGTGTAAATCTTGAAAACCCTAGAAGTCTGATCGATTTTTTGAAATCTGCGGCCGCACAAGAAGTTGTGCGGTCCTCAGAAGAAGAGAATAGGTTCTTTGTTCAAGCATGATTCTTTGGCCGCACTTGAAATTGTATGGACCAAAAAAATTCCACCGTGGCCGCAGAAAAGTATGTGCGGCCTCAAAATAGACCAATCTCTGTCATCAGAGAGTTGGTACTTTTAGGATGTCCAATGTGCGGCCGTAAACATAATTGTATGGACCGCACTTCAAATCTACGGTCGCACTCAAAATTGTGCGGGCTGCAATTCGCGGCTGCAAGTTCAAATTGTGCTATCCGCACAACCCAGTCTGCGACCGCACTTGTAATTATACAGACCACAGTTCCCCACTCTGCACTCATGTCCTATGTTGTGTTATATTGTCTGTTTGAAATTAAACCACAACTAACTGCTCTATTGCTTGTTACAGAAAATAATTAAATCTCCTGGCCATGGTGACACTTCAAAGGGGAGGGGTAGACCTTCCAGAGGTCGAGGCAAAAGCACTTTACCCCTCACCCTCCAGACGATAATCACCAAGAAAGCTACAGCACGCCGAGGAAGACAGTCTAAGCCCTCTGAATCTAGTTCATATGCTATCTCAAGAAGCATCGGAGGGCGACTCGGTGCAAGAGCAACAGGCTGTCCAATCACAGCCACATCAGCCACAGTATCAACTCCGGGACGAGCCTTCCTCCTTACACAGCATCTCCGATGGTTCGGAGAGTGCTAGTTAGGCTTCAAAGCCCTCTTCTACACTTGTCCCTGAGGCACCACCAGTTACTATTGATGATATTCCGGATGCTGGCCAAGGGGGTGATACTAAAGTTGCCGGCCTTGAGAGGTCGAAGAAGAAAGAGGTCTGGGAGGACCGTTTTGTGAGTCTAGCTGCCTTCACCAGCTTCCGTGGATGGTGGCCGGTGAGATTGCTCATTCTTGAGCGACAGTTCCAGCTTAAAGATCTTGACAAGTATAATCCAGCCGTGTTGAGACAGTTCCGAGAGAGGTAGGTTTGGATGTGGTTCACCCAGTCAGTTGTGGACGCCAAGGAGTAGTTGGTCTGGGAGTTTTATGCCAATGTGGCACACATAAAGAAAGGGACCAAAGTAAGAAAAGTGAGAAATTTGAAGGTGCGATTCAACCAGCACGTGCTGAACTCCTACTTGGGGTTTGAGGATATTAAGCCAACACAGTATTTGGAGAAGCCGACGATGGGTGATGCAGCTCGCCCATGGCTAGGTGAGCTTCTTGCAGCCCCGGGGCCACCACCACCATTGATCACTGCAGGGGTTCCTATTCAGCGGAATACCCTAAATTTCGAGGTGAAGGGATGGCAGACCTTCGTATGCAGCAGATTAGACCTGTGCCAGAATGAAACCAACCTACCTATTCTACGGGCAGTTCTAGTCGCCTCTATTATGGTTGGGTACCCGATCAATGTGGGTGTCGAGATGTCGTCCAACATGTCAGTGGTCGCCAGGTAAGATGATACCTCCTACCCGTACCCCAACACCATCACTGAGTACCTTACGGATTATGACATGAAGGTTCAGGCGAAGAAGCCCTTCTCTTGGTATTCTCTGATGGATGCACACAATCCAAAGAGAAAGGGTCAGCCAACTACCACTATAGGCCAGTTTGACGAGCCATCAGCGGTGGGTACAGAGACAGCTGATATGCCATCCACTTCAGCAGAGCCTTCTACCAGTGCAGCTGCCATGCCTTCACCTTCAGCCTCAGTGCCTTCCACATCAACTTTGAAGCTGGTACCTATGCCATCTACTCCACTCTCTACACTATAAGTCTCCCAGACACTCGCGAGCCTCAACAACTAGATGCAGGCAGCTACTGCAAATCTGACTGACATATCCAGTCATGTTGCAGCACAGTCATCCTCTTCGGCACCCCAGATTCCCCCCCACAGTTGATGAAACCTTGAAGAAGCTCCTGGAAAATCCAAACATGATCATGGCTACTTTAGTGCAGCATGGGGCAGTGATCAAAGAGTTGGGCAAAGAGGTAAAGAAAATGAGAAAGCGACAGGCATCTAAGAAGTCAGTGGACGAGCTTCGGAGCCAAGTTACAAAGCTTGCAGCAGCCAGAGACATTCCATTTGATATGTTGATAGACCCGCACCACCCAGGCCCAGCTCCTACAGCACCTATAGTACTACCTAGCCAGTCTGAGGAGCCAGACACTGTTGCTGACACTGCTGAGGCAGTCCGTCAGATGTTCACCAATCCAGCCACTCTCGGACTTGAGGATGATGAGATCCAATTAGATGAGGCTGAGGTCGGTGCCACTGCTGGGGACACAGAGATGGCCATAGAGCCATAGGGAGCTTTCTTCACTCTCACCCTTCTCTTATTCTTATGTTTTTAAGCATTGAGGACAATGCTTATTTTTATTCGGGGGAGGGGGGTGGGGGTGGAGTTTCTTTGATACATTCTGATGATTCTGTATTTTGATAACTATGAGACATTTGGCCTGAACTTACTACTATTTTCTTCCTCTTTCTTATTACGTATATATTCCCTCTTATCTTTCATTATGTATATTCGTTTAGCTTTCAATAGTTCTTTTATTTTATAGCTTCTTTATCTTTATGTTTGTCTTCTTTTTGAATTAGTAGCTTCTTTTTGACTTAATAGCTTCTTTTTATGTCTTAGTGGAATAAGCCTTTGGTTTTCTTAATGCCACGGTTCTTTCCAAAGGTGGTTTCTATGTGAACCAGGTGGCTCTTCCCAACGATGCATGGCGTGACAACCTTCTTAAGGGATTAAGTCCGTTTTTGGTGTTTAGTTGATAATAATAGTAGTAATGAATAAAAAGACTTAATTGAGTCATACTCGAAGAGTCAAACATGCTTCACTTGGCACCAACACACTTAACTACATGCCTATGGTTAAAAACAAGGTTTTTGGAAAGAAATAGCTCTAGTTAGTGACCTTGTGACTCTTGTGTTGACTTACGCTATCATCAAATGGTTTAATCGAACCATAGTGATTTTCAATCTTGTATATGGTCGTTGTGGCCCTCGACTCTATCCTTTTTAAAAATCCAGATGCGTGAGACGTGAGATGTTGTTGTTGCAAGTCCAAGTACCCGTGTTAATGGTCTAGAACTTGCCTCGAATGTGTTTCTAGGCGAAATTTAAGTTTTGCTTGGCTTGAAAAGTGATTGTAGGCTCTCTTTGACCCCGCTTGAAATTTTCCATTGCGCAGTAACGTTGTTATCCCTAGTCAACCCATTCGAGCCTAAAACCTTTCTCATTTGATAACCATGTTACAAGCCTTTACTCATTGTGTCGTGACCCTCTCTTGGCACCCGAGCTTTTCTTAACACTCTTGTGAAACAATTGGCTAAAAATGTAAGTTTGGGGGAGAGACGAGGAGTTTGAAAAAGGTATCAAGGCACAAAAGAGAAAAGAAATGAAGAGAAGGAAAGGAAAGGAAAGAAAAGAAAGAACAAAAAAAAAACAATACTAAAGGAAAGTGAATAAGTTGAAGAGTTGAAAGAGATTCAAGGAAAAATGATGCAAAGCATGGAGAAATCAAAGAAGGAGAAAATGAATATCATGACCAAGAAAGAGTGATGTTAAGTCTCTCTAGTTCCCCTATGGAAAAGACAATGCCTCAAAAAATTGGCAAAGCATGAGCCGAGAAAAGAAAACGGAGTGCTTAAGGAAAAATGAACCCGTTCTATCATAGCATAACCAAGCTAAGTCCAAAAGCCTTCATCATATTCTGAAAAATCCCTACGTGATTTCAAGCCGAGTGAGCTTACATTACTGGTGATTTACATGAGGGTCAAGCCTATGGTATCTAAAGTCGTACATGCGACATTCTTTTGATAGAGATGAGCAAACCTTTCACAAATCTTTGGATTGAGTGCTAAAATTCTTAAGTGAGATAGGCAAACGGAGAGTAGAGGAGGATGAGTTTGGGATCCACAATGACCTACATGAAAGAGCGAGCTTCCTTGATGAATAAAGTCAACTCTTGATGATCAAGTGTCACATTAGAACTATTTGTGCTTAAAAGTTTAACTTGTTGCCTTGTTGCTAATTCATAAGTGGTGTGGGTAATTGTTGGCCCCAATCGATGTGTGAGTGACTCACTTTGAATTGCCGGAATGGCTCTTAACTTGTGGAGGTGAGAACTACTTTATTTGCTTGAGGACAAGCAAAAGCTTAAGTTTGGGGGAGTTGATAAGTAGGCATTTTGACTACTTATTAGCACCCTTTAGCTTTCGTTTTAGTCCAAAAGCGTTTAATTGTGTTCTTGAAAACTGATGAAATATGCTTCATTGCAGGAATACTGAAAGATGAGCCCCCAAGATGAACTCCAACTCAAGAAGGAATAATCTGAATTCAAAGACCAAAAAAAAAAGCACAAAAGCTCAGAAGTGCGGACCGCAGACATCTGCTGTCGCAAGTTGTGAAGAAAAATCCATCAAAGATTGGTGCAAAGTGCGGTCCGCACATAAATTGTGCGGCCGCAGAAGCTGGGTCAGAGAAAAGTTTAGAGAACCTACATTTTAAGACTGCATAATTATTGTGTGGCCGTAGAAGAAGAGCTGTGCGCCCGCAGTTACAATTGTGCGGACCGCAGAAGAGTAAGGTGTGGCCACAATTACAATCCTGCACCGCAGAAGGAATGCATTGCAGCCGTGGTTCAGAATTATGCGGCCGCAGTTTTCCAATCCTATCAAGTTGAAGATAAGTGCGGACTGCACGTGGAATTGTGCGGCCTCAGAACCTCCGAAAGTGCATTTTTGTCTGAAATTTCTAGCCCTGTATAAATAGACGACTTTTACATTTTTAGGGTAATTTTTTGGACATCAGCTACTACAATAGACCGTTTCTTTTATCCTTTTTAGTAGTTTTTGCTATTTTGAACTTTTTGAACATAGAGTTTATTAATTTAATTAGCAATATGGGTTTAACTATCATTTCTTCTCATATTTCTTCTATTTTAAGTATGAGTAGCTAGATTTTCAATAGGGTTGTGACCCAACCCTAGTGTGTAAATGATGTGCCGGAGAATTTCGGTACATTTTGATACTAATTGCTTAGATTTTAACTTGTTTTAAATGCAAATTTCCCTCGGTACTTATGTAATTTTAGTATTTTTGCAGAGTATGAGGTTTAAGGACCTAAGAGCATAAAAAAGAGTTCAAAAAGCCACAAAAGGACAAGAAAAGAGCAAAACGACATCGCAGATGTGGATATGCTATCGCAAAACCCACATGCGAGCCGCATATTTCACACCAAGATCGCAGATCAAGACAGACTTCTGGGCAAAGTTCATAGTCAAAAATGCGATCTCATCTGCGATCGCATAACCTGTTTGCAAGCCGCATATTGCACACAGAGATCGCAAACCAAAACAGAATCATGGGCAAATTTCAATGTCAAAAATGCGATCTCATCTGTAATCGCATAACGTGTTTGCGAGCCGCAGAAGTAACCGCAAATAAAACATGAAGTCTACTGAAGGAAGAAAATGCGATGCAAGATGCGGTCGCATTTCTACAATGCGGACCGCAAATCATGAATGTGGTGAAGGCGAAACTAGGGTTACAATATGCGATAGCCGTGTCAGAACTGCGGACCGCATGTCTGTTATGCGACAGAAATGCGGTCGCATATTTAACTTCAGGGCAGATTGGTCCGAATTTTGCCTCGATTTTTGGGCCTCTATAAATAGATCTATTAGGGTTTTATGGGGGCTATCTTATTAGATTTTGAAGCTACAATACAAGGCATTAATACTCCTTTATTTTGGAAGCTTTTGGGTCAAGAATCTTTCACTTTGTAAGCTTTATGACATTTAATATTCTCTTGCATTTAGATTTTAGTATGAGTAGCTAACTTTAAATACTAAGGTTGTGGACCCTAAATGGGTGTTATGTTAATGGGTGTTTAACATTGAATATATATATAACAGTTGGTTGATATTTATTTATTTCTCATTCTTCATTTATTGTTGGTGGTTGCAAACATTAACAAGCGCCGTTGAATTCTATCTTTGCTTGGGAAAGTGGGGTAGAATTTGGCAGAAGTAAATATCAAAGACTCAAGGCTTTAAACCTTGTTTAATAAAATCGCTTAGGAATAAGTGGGTTTTATTTGGCATAAATTGATTGTTCTTAATTGCAACTCTTTTATATTTGTAAAAATCATAAAGAGGAAATACTACCTAACTATTGAAAAATATTGGGTAGTCACTTAGACATCATTTGCATATAAAAAAGAACCTTCTGTTAGAAATATATCTTATTGACACCGATTGCATTACACCTCATTAATGGGGACACAACATTGGTTTCTTTAATCAAATTATTTACATTCTCAACATTTCGATTAGCCTTTATCTAAAATCAAACTTAGTTCATACTCTTGTTACGGTTAACTAGGTAGAATTACGACTGTAGTCGAGTAACACACTAGTCAAGTAACTTTTTCACACCTATTCCCTGTGGGATTCGACCCCAACCTTGTTGGGTTATTATATTTGACATCGACCGCTTTACACTATTCATTAAAGTGTAATTTGAGCGTATCAGTAAACTTAATGGGTGTTTGATTTATTGCTTGTTTATGGTTGGGTTTTATTATTTAGCCTTTTTCTTGCTTTTATTTGAAGAATTAATGGTTGCAAACATTAGTTCATGCCTATTTGACTTGGTCTCTACTTGAGAAAGAGAGACTTAGTCTAGGAAAACTTGGCTAGCAAGAATTTGGGTCAATTGAGAGATTGATAAACCCAATTAAAAAGTTGAACGTAGAGATAGTAAAACCCGACTTGAGCTTTTTATCAACTGTTTTGTTCAATACACATTTGGACTTGAGAAAGCCAAATTGAGCAAAATTACTTTTTGACCGAGAGGTATTGAGTGGTAACCGAGTATTGTTAGCTATAATACACCCCGACCAATAAAACGAGCTTTAAAGTTTACAACCCGTTAGGCAAACACCTAGGCAAGGTCATACCCCTAGGCCTTTTACAACATTTGAAAAACACAAAAATAATCTTCTAGTTTTATTTCTTAAATTGCAATTGTGTTTAGATTAAACTTTAAAACAACTAATTTTTGTGGAAGTGCAAATTTAGATATACAAACTCACACGCTAAGATATATACTACTAACTCCTGTACATATAGCTCTCTGCGGAATTCGACCCCGACTCTTGTTGGGTATTACTATTGCATCGACCGATTTCATAACCTCGAATAAAGGAGTAAAATTGGACGAGATCACCTATCCATACCACTCGTTAATAGTTGGGCCTGCTAGTGCCATGGACGTTACACCATTGGCCTATTTGTGCCACTATTCATTAACGGAGAACTCATATGGTATTAAAAAATGAGAATATGATATTTTAATATTAGTTTTGACACGTGCCAACTACTTAGACCACCACATAACTTCTTCCACTCTAACCCCAGTTACCTTACTAACCCAATCCCATTTATTTTGTTATCCAATATTAATTCCCCCCAAAATCCCAAATCCTTTCTTCATATCAGTCCACTAAATGATCTCCACCAAAATCCCTAATCAACAATATTAGGGTTTCCAAATCAATTTCTGGGTCAAGGAGACTTTTCCGTTCATCTTCCTTACTTTTCCAATGTGGTCGTACAAAATATGTCTGAGGGGTCAAGTGGCTCAATTGGGTCAAAGAGAAGGTGTGATTGTGGACTTGTAGCGCATAAGTTTACAGCGACGACTCCTATGAATGTTGGTAGATGTTTTTTCAAGTGTTCAATGCCTAAAGTAATAGTTTTCCAATGCCTCAAAATTTATTTGAATGCAATTGTGGGTGATTTTATTGTCTTAATTTTTTTCTGGTAGAAACAAGGTTGTGGCTATTGGGAATGGCAGGATGAAGAATTTTCCCTGGAGCTGTAATTGTCATCAGCTGTCAAAGAAGAAAATTGGATGCTCTTGAACTTGAAAGGAATAGATTGTTGAGGAAGATAACTGATTTTGAGGCTTCTGCTGTTCTTGATGTTGAAACGACAATAGAGTTGAGGGAAAGATCGGAGGCTCTTGAGTTTGAATGAAACATTTTGATGAAGAAGGTGGCTGATTTAGAAGCTTCTGCTGTTGAGGATACATTGATAATAATAGCGTTGAGGGGAATATTATTCAGAAAAATAATTTTCATGATTTTACTATTTTGTTGCCTTGTTGCGTTCATTGCAGCATGGGCTGGGAAATGAAGTACATCTTTGGGATTTAGTTTAGTGTTGTGTTATGTTAGTTTGGGATACTGTTTTAGTGTTATGTTATTTTGTCTTCATGACATTTTATGAATGTATCTTTATTTTAAGTTTGTTAGTTGAGTATTAAGCTTTGATGTGCTTGCCTTTTTTTGCTGGATTGCTTTGTAGAATTGTCCACCAAAGTTCCAATAAGTGTGTTGAACCAAGTTAACTGGATGGCCTTGGTGAGAGCCAAGAAGATCACCAGGAAATTCTACGAACGAAAATAATGAATTTTTATTCACGTCATAATGTATCTTCAAAAGTAATGTGAGGATGGGAACCATCTTTCTCGTACTTGCTCAAATCAAATGATAAAAGACATAAAGAATACACGCGACAGTAGCATTGATATCCCTACCACTTTTGTTAAAAATAAAGGGTCAATTTAGTATAAATAGGGGTTAACTATAATATATGTTAGAATGTCCCTAACAAAGTGAGTATTATCTCAATACCAACAAGAAAGAATGGGGACACTTTACTGTAGAATAAATGGAAAAAAAAATAAATGAAACAGTACTAGTAAAATAGAATCTCAAAGAAGTAATTGAAAGGTTAATTTGATAGAAGTTAATGATGTTCCTCCCCTGTTACTTATATGCTCAAATAACGTGATTTTTCATAATGCCAACCAATTAGGATATCCGTACGTTACAATGTGCAGTAACTATGAAGTTGTTTCATGATTTTTCAATACCACGTGATTTTTCACATTGAAGTTGTTTCATGGAAAACTTGATACAACAGTTGATGAATAAAACACAACCATCCCTTTGAACATAACTAAACTACAGCGTAAACATAACGGAAATTGAAAATACTTAACATTTAAATAAGATGACTAGCATCAGTTGTCATCATAATACAAAATTCTTAGTTTTCAATGGCATTAAAAGGTTAACTAAGTGTAACAACAAAAAGTCAAATATCAACCATCGTTACCTTTAAATGCTTACTAATGAGCTTCAAATGTCTAGCATCACACTAGTCTTTTGCCACGTCCCAAAATTCACATAGTCATGATGGCACTTAACTTAATCCGTCAGGTAAGCCAATTAGCCACTATTCAATTAATGAGATTTATTAAGAAAAAAAATGATAATACACCGCTTTTATACAAACAATTTCCCAAGTACTGATAGTACAAATCATGAGTTTCTAAGATTAAAATTTACAAACCTAGTATGAAATAAATACATCACCTGTTCGAAATGTACATAAACAGATTTTTATAAATCTAAGGCTACCATGAACAAGAGGCAGCTGCAACCGGAACGCAGGTACGTCTTTAAATCCAGTTTCTGTCGATCACAGCAACATCAATATCCGATATCTGTACAAAAGGTGCAGAAGTGTAGTATGAGTATAACAGACTCCATGTACTCAATAAGTAACAAACCTAACCTTAGGTTGAAAGTAGTCATGAGCTGGAACACATGTTGGGGTGCAACACATATAGTCAACAATAGTTCATAACAACATAATGGAAGTAATAAAAGAAGTAGCTCAGAGATAAAATGCTCAGCTCGTTCACAGTTCCAGAAAAATAGGCCTGCTTTTCAAGTATATTAGTGAAAACCCAAATCTTTTATCGAAACCACCAAATATATAAGTATGTTTGAAAACTGTTTCCCAAAAACTTTTCAACAACAGATAAGATGTTTCATTATCAAATGGCATGAGAAAAATATATCTCTATGCCTACATGTCAATATGTAGGTGAAATCATGAATGACACCAAAACCGGAGTGGCGGAAAGAAATGCATCTCTATGCATGTATCTCTACTGTGCATGTCAAATGCAATGTATCTCAGTGATGAACTCATGTACTTACACTCTCAGAGTACTCAATCTCACTGTCTCACACATTCCACTCATCATGCTTAATCACTCGGCACACTCAGTCACTCAGTATTGTATATGGCTAATTCAACCCAGGGAAGATCCATCCCATATATATATCTATATATATATAATATATATATATATATATATATATATCAACTGACAGTCAGTCACTCAGTACTGTATAAGGCCAATCCAGCCCGGGGAAGATCCATCCCCAAATATAAATGCTTCGGGGAAGATCCATCCCCAAATATAAATGCTTCGGGGAAGATCCATGCACAGGGAAGATCTATCCCCAAATATAAATGTTTTGGGCAAGATTCATGCCCAGGAAGATCCATCCCTCAATATGATCTACTGCGCTCACTAGGGGTGTATATAGACTCCGGAGGGGCTCTTTTATCCCAAGCGCCATAATAAGCCAAATCCCGGCATATATCAATATAACATGTTGCGGCGTGCAACTCGATCCCATAATATTATTCACAATCAGGCCCTTGACCTCACTCAGTCATCAATCTTTCCAGTCTCTCAGGCTCACAATTCCATGAAACTAGCCCAAAAATGATGATATGATATGTTAATATATAGCAACAGAGACTGAGGTATGATATGAAATGAATGAACATGACTGAGTATGAAATTGCAATGTAAACAAATAACTCAACAATAGAAATGATCTCAGTGGGTCCAATTAGAATAAGCATGTAGCCTAGACATGGTTTCTAATATGGATCATAGCTCAATAGCTCTAGTACGTAGAGATTTCATAGTTAAAGATAAGATCAAGTAACTACTCAGTACCCTAGAAATAATAGAGTCACAACTTACACGGTGCACGCCCATACGCCCGTCATCTAGCATGTGTGATCTCAACACCAAATACTTAACACGTAATTTGGGGTTTCATACCCTCAGCACCAAGTTTAGAAGTGTTACTTACCTCGAACAACCCAAATCCAATACCGAACAAGCCAAGCAATGTTCCAAAAATATCATCCCCCGCATACCGACCTCTGAATGGCTCGAAACTAACCAAAAGAAACTCAAATATATCAATTAACGCCAACGAGAAGGAACCCAATCGATAAAGATCGAATCTTAATCAAAAGCCCAAAATCAGCCCAAAAATCAAACCCAGCCCCCCGCCTCAGAACTCGACAAAACTCATAAAATCCGACAACCCATACAATTACGAGTCCAACCATACTAGTTTCATTCAATTCCGACACTGAGTCGATGTTCAAAATGTCAAAACGCACTCTATGAAACTTTAGGCTAAAACACTTAGTTTCTCTTTAAAATTTATAATCCAATTATCAAAAATGAAGATAGAATCACGAAATATAATCAAAATCGTGTGAAGAACACTTACCCCAATTCATGTGGTGAAAATCGCTTCAAGAATCATCTCAATCCGAGGTTTATAACTTCAAATATGAATAAAAATGACCAAACCCTTGATAGTATAGTTTTTGCCCAGCACTATTCGCAAATGTGAACCAATAGTCGCAACTGCGACTTCGCTTCTGCGGTAAATGCCTTGCACCTATGAGAAATCACTGAAGACCAGCCCATCGCACCTGCAGAATTCCTTCACTTTCGCGCACACACAGGTGCGACAACCACGTACGCTTCTGAGCCACACGCCACTTCTGCGGCTAAAATATCGCATCTGCGCGTACGTAGGTGCGTTACAAAACTCCGCCACTGGGGTCTTCCTCACCCAGCTCTCACTTCGCTTCTGCGACCAATTGTCCGCAGCTACGAACTCGCATCTGCATTCTTTCTTGCACAGATGCGAAAGCACCAGAACCAGCATACCTTCAACAATGCAATATGAAACGAAATGATCCGAACCTCGTCCGAAACTCACTCTGGCCACTCGGAATCCCATCCAAATATTCCAACAAGGCCCGAATGAAATAACAGAGCTATTCCAATTCCCGAAACCACAATCCGAATCCGATATGCACAAAGTCAACTTCCTGTCAAACTTATCAACTTTCCAAGCCTTAAAATTTCCAACTTTCGCCTCGAATCCTTCTAAGAACATCCAAATGCAAATCCGAGCATACGCCCGAGTCCAAAATTACCATCCGAACCTAACTAAACCATCAAAATTTCGTTTCGGGGTCAAAATTACAAAAGTTAAACTTGGTCAACTATTCCAACTTAAAGCTTAAATCATGAAGTTCATTCTTCCAAGTCGATTCCGAATAACCTGGAAACCAATACCAACGATTTACATAAGTTATAATACATCATACATAGCTACTCATGCCCTCAAACTATCGAGCGAAGTACAAATGCTCAAAGCGACCGATTGGGTCGTTACACCTTTACAAAAAGATGAATAACAAACAAAATGACATGCAGATATTACTCAATCTTCTGCTGGCATTCTTGCCCTTTCCTTGCCTTTAGTTTTATGTTCCTTTTCCTTAATTCTGCTTGTAGCTGACGTGATGTTACTACTTCCTTCCCCTTCCAAGTGGGTTTAGTTGTAGGCAAGTTTGTTGGTATTGCCACTCTAGTTGCATCTCCAGTAAAAGAAATCTTTCTAGTACCAGTTGGTGCATCTTTTTTTGACTTTCTCATGGACAACACTGTATCACTCTCAAATATGATCATTGGCCTTAGTGTTGGATCTTCATCATCACTACTTTCAAACTGTTGAGTGTCAAAAATTGATTGTTCAGACTGTTGAGTTGCAACTTCAGGTTCATAGCATCTGCTCATTGAACTCTGTCCATATTGTTGATAATCTTGTGTTCCAGCAGAGTTATTTTCCATGCACTTCCTCTACTTTGAACTCTGCCCATCGATATTGCTCTGTCAACCAAGGAAGCAATCATATAATTACGTCACAGAACTAATAAACAGTCATCAGATGCTTAATAAACTAAATAAAAACAACCATATAAATACTTGCCTTGTAACAACCTTTTGCATTGTGATTTTCTTCACCACACTTGCTACATGTCATTATTCTCCTCTTTCTTTATTTGCTCCACTCACCCTTCCTCTTAAGAGCTTCATCTGGACCCTATTTCTCTTTAATTTGGGTCTTCCCAACATTTTGACCATTTCAGGTGGCTCAATGGCCTGGCTAGGGTCAACTTTCCAAAATTTTACCCCCCTAACATGCTAAATTTTGTGCTTATATGTCAGTAAATAAGCTTCCTTACTGTACCACCAGTGTATTTTTGTGACTGGCTCAATCTTCATGTGCAACATTGCCTTAATAGCATAAGGGCAAGGTATCCCAGACAAGTCCCACAATCTACAAGTACATCTATTATGTTCCAAATTCACAGTATGTTTGTCTCTAGCTTCTGTGATATCATAAACCATAGTTACCATTGAAGTTCAATATGCAACCATGTGCTATTGATCTATAGTCATTGTAAAGCTTCATACTTTGTGGATTAAAATTAGCATTCCAGCTTCTAGCTTTATCTTCAAATTCTGCCAATCTTTCCATTACCTTGACCCTTATTTCCTCCAACCTCTTGATAATTGGCATCTGTCTAACATTCAAAATTCATGCATTAAAGGATTCAGTAAAATTGTTATCCACCATTAGATTCTTACACTGAGTATCTCTACACCATGCCTTTGGTGGATAATTAATCAGGTCCTTAGCAACATCTTCAGACATTTTCTCAAGCTTCAACAACTGGTCTTTAAACTCTTCCTCGTATGTGCTCCAAGAACATCACCACATTAACTTTCTCATCTCCCACTCTTCCATTTCCCTTTTCTTAACCAGTTCGATTCAATGTGTCTAGCACAAAACCTATGATGAGTTTCAGGAAGTACAATGTTCACAACATCCAATAATCCCTGTGGTATTGAGTAAAAACAGAAATGGTCAGTCAAAGGTGCAAAAATAAAATAAGGACAACATGAACAAAGAACAGAGAAAAATCTACCTTTTGCATGTCTGATATAAAGGTTATTCCAGCCCCATATTTTAGATCCAAAGACCTCTTCAAAAGCTCCATAAACCAGGTCCAGGTCCTGCTGGTTTCCTTGTCAACCACTGCCCATACAAGTGGGTAGAAGTGGTTCATAGCATCCTGTCCTATGGCCACCAACAGCTTCCCCTTACACTTTTCCTTCAAAAAAGTGCCATCCAAACCAATAAATGACTTAAGTCACTTTTCTAGCCTTGCTTTAAAGCTTGGAAACATATATACATCCTCAAGAACCTCATTTTTCCTTGCTCAAGAGCATGATATGTTGATTACAACATCAGTTCCCGGATTATACCGTCTTAATTCTTGACCATATGCTTCAATTTTGTTATACTAATCCTAAAAACTCTCCTCTAGCTTCTCAAGGGCCAACATCTTTGCCCTTTTCGGCTTAGATTTTATCACATTAAACTTAAAATTAGCCTCTACTTCTCCTTTCATGTCCTTTATCTTGTACTTGGGGTTATTTTAAAGTTTTCTTTTAAAATATTGAGCTAATGTAACAGCATCAGCCCTTGGATTTTTATAACAAGGATCACAATTATGATTTTCTAAGGTTATAATACTAAACCCAACACTATATTTATCCCCTGAGATAGAGCATCTACAAGGGCATCCAACATCACAATGGTACGTAGCCCTAGTAGGATCAGTTTTTTCAATCTTCAATCCATACCATTAGCCATTGCATAGAAGTTCATTACCTTTCTAGCCTCCACAATATCGTTAAATGTCATACCTTTCTGTAACTCCTTATAATCCTCCAACCGATCACTTACTACGCTTCTTCTTTGATTACTAAAAACCTCAAGTTCTTCAGAATCATCTTCAACATAATATTCATCAAACTCATACTCCCCAAGGCTATTTTCACAATCAGATGTAGCATCAACATCAACATGATATGTTTCAGTGTGATGAGAATGTTTGGAGTAAAGACAGTCAAATTTGACTCATCCATAGCAAAAAAATTGATAGACTTGAACTGCCCACAGATAAGAAATTGCAGTGCGCTAATACCATCATCTCCATCTATTAAATAGTACCTACACGAGGGTCCAGCAACTAAAATCTATTTTACTTTACTAAACCCTAATTCTTTTGTGAACTCTTGACAGATAGACTTAAAACACATGATTTTTGGGTCATACTCATTCCACATATGCACCAACTTCTTATTATACAATAATTTAGGGAAAAAGACCCATTCATCCCCATAGTTGAAGACAATGTTCCCTTTGTCAATCATTCTTCAATAGAGTTCACATGCAAAGAAATTATAACGAGAAAAAAGGAACCCCATTAGCTAACATCGACAATAACCGTCCAAATAATAATAAAAAATTATAGAAGGACAACACATTTTGTGACCATAAAAGAAAACAAATAAAACTATAAAAAGACACAATTTCACAAATTAAATAAAGTTTTTAGTGCTTTTAAACAGACAAGAAGAAGAAACATCACATGAAACGAATCCCACATTGCAGAAATCTCACATAGCAGAAACCCTAAATCCAAAATACGCAACTTAGAAATACTAAAATAGGATATTAACCTTGATGAGCTAAATAAATCTTGACCCTAGAAATTGATTTGAAAATTTCTTTCCGTTGATCTCTACACTGTCCAAAATCCTAATGTTGTTGATTGGGGATTTTGGTGGAGAGCATTTATTCAACTGATATGAAGAAAGGGTTTGGGATTTTGGGGGAATTAACATCGGGTAACAAAATAAATGGGATTGGATTAGTAGGGTAACTGGGGTTAAAGTGGGAAGTGGGGTCAAGTTATGTGGTGGTCTAGGTAGTTGACACGTGTCAAAACTAGTATTAAAAAACCAGATTTAATACCACATGAGTAGTCCGTTAATGAATAGTGGCACATATAGGCTAGTGATGTAACATTCATGACACTACTAGGCCCAATTATTAACGAGTGGCATGAATAGGCCATTTTGTTAAGTACAATGGCATATTTAAGCTTTTTCCCTATACAATATTGTTTCAGATTTATAACATTTGATAGTATCATTTCTTTAATTAAATAATTTATAATAGCTTTAGATAAACTTGATCATGACTAGAGTCCAGATGCATTACCTACACTGGAGAGGAACTCTAAAAGATTTTGGTGATTTTCTTATTTTGCTATAAACTGGTGAAGTAATATTTAAAAACATTGTTGACAATTTTAGATAAATTAATCAAAAAGGTGGCATTTATGCCAGTTTAGTGAAATTCAGTAATATGTGAATAATATAGTAAAGAATTTGGGAATTTTTTTAGGTAAATTTTTTTCTTTGTTGAGTTAGTTAAATAAGATCATCATGTTCATGGATTTGTTGAGTTAGGTAAATTTTTTATTAATTTCTTTTATAAATCAAAAGATTTTTAATAATCATTATGTGATTTTAAAAAATTTTATATACATTAAATAAAAGTACACGCGCAATGCGCGTACGCTAAGACTAGTATTATTAAAAAGAGAGTTGGAAAAAGCCCTCTCTTTAAGTGAAGTGGCTGCCTTAAAATTAGCCTCATGTAACGTATTAACTAATTAACTATTAACTATAACTAATTTAGCTATATGACATAACAAAAAAAAAGTCACATATAAATTATTTCTTAATTAATTAACAATAAATAACTAAATTTATATAAAAATTTATATCAAGATTAAAAAATCACGCATTGATCTATATTATATTAAAGGATATAAATGGAAAATGATATTAAATAAAGAGAAACGTTAATGAAGGTCACATGAAAACATGAAATACCATATATTAGGTAACGCAATAGCAATAATTAAAAATTCAAAAATATTTAATAATAGAAATAGAAAGGAAAGATTATTTGAACTTGAGATTAAATTAAAATTATGGTGAAAACGCTCATTCTATGGATATGACCATACAATTAAAGTTTTACTGTAATGACCCGGGAGGTCATTTTGAGAATTAGCGTTTCGTTCGGTGGCTTATGGTCTCGAGCAGCTTCATATTATGTGTATGACTTGCGTGTGTGGTCGAGTTCAGTTTTCGGATGATTCTGGATCAATTTGGAAGAATGATTCTTGTTTTAGAAGCTTAAGCGGTAAGAGTTGACTGAAATTTGACTTTTGGGTAGACGACTCCAAAATAGCGTTTTGATTATTCTAATAGCTTCATATGGTGACTTTGGACTTAGGCGTGCGTCCGGATTTGGATTTGGAGGTCCGTAGAATAAGTTGAAGCATTTTGGCAAAAATTGGAAAGTCGAAGTTTTGGAAGGTTGAGAGGTTTCACCGGGAGTTAACTCGGTTGATTTTGAGCTCAGATTGCAATTCTGAGAGTTAGATTAGCTCTGTTATGTCAATGAGAATTACATGCAAAATTTGACGTAATTCCGGGTTGATTTGGTATGTTTCGGCACGAGTCGTGGAACTTGGAAGATTTGAAAATTCATAAGTTTGATTCGTGATGCGATTCATAGTTTTGATTGTTTGATGTGATTTGAGGCCTCGAGCAGGTCCGCATTATGTTTTGAAATTTAGTGGCATGTTTCGACAGGGCCCCGGGGTCTCGGGTGTGTTTCAGAGGGGCTACGTGCCATTTTCTCATGTTTTGGAATGCTGAAGTTATGGTGTCTGATGTCCTTCTCTTAGATCGCGTAGGTGTAGCCGCAATCGCGAAGGCTGTTTTGGTGGTTAGACCTTTTTCCTTTTTGCATTCGCATGATTTAGCCCGCGATCGCGTATGTGTGTATCCCCCTTCATCGCGTTCGCGTTCATACTTTCGCGTTCGCTTAGCACACTTTTTCTGCAGTGAAATTTCTTCATCGCGATCGCACCTCTTCTCCCGCGATCACTAAGTGTATTATTGGCAGCTGTTAATTTTTTCTTCTACGTGATCGCTATTCATGTTACCTAGGTAGCAGAATATAATTTCCAAAATCGTGGGTTGTGTTCATTTTTCATCTTTTGAGCTAGTGACCTCGGATTTGAGTGATTTTTGAGAGGTTCTTCATGTGTTCGATTGGGGTAAGTATTCTTTATCCGAAATTTATCGTATTGCATGATTCCATCTCCATTTTTATTATTTAATTAGTGGTTTGAGTTGGGGGAAATGAGGATCTTGAGAAAAACATTCAAAAATATAAAATGATGATTTGAAGGATAAATTAATGTCGCAAATTGATAATTTTGGTATGGTTGAACTCTAATCGGAATGGATATTCGGGTTTTGTGAATTTTGTCAGGTTCCGAGGTGTAGGCTCGGGGTTGAATTTTTAGTATTTATTAAAGATCGAAGCTTTATTATCCGGAATTATTTTCAATGAGTTTTATTTATGATTGAAGTTATTTTGTCTAAATTTGAGCCTTCCGGAGGTTGTTTCACTCGAGAAGGTAATTTTAGAGTATCTGTCTAGCTTTTTTGAGGTAAGTTTCTTGCGTAACTTTGTATGGGGGAACTACCCCTTAGGATTTGAGTCATTTGTGCTAATTGTGTCATGTGAAGGCCGTGTACGCGAGGTGACGAGTATGTGCTCAGGCTTATTTGTAGAAATTTGACCATTTAGGGATCTTAGGTTCTTATGTTCGTTAGAAATGAAGTTGTTTTGTCATGTTAAATCTCCCATTTACTAAATTCACCACTATGTGTCTTATTTGGAATTAATTGCTTCATGTTCTACCTTTATTGCCGATTAAACTCTTATATGCCTTAATTGAAGTTATTATTATCTCTTCCGTAATTGCTTAACCTTAATTGAAGTTATTAGTATCTCTTCCTTAATTTGCTTAACCTTGATTGAAATTACTATTATCCCTTCCGTAATTGCTTAGCCTTAATTGAAGTTTGTTATCCTTTTTGTTGTTGACGTATTCTTATTTGCAGTCATTGATTCATGTTATCTCTCTTATCGTCGAATTGTACTTTCGGAATCATTATCACACATTATCTCTCTTGTTGAGCTATTCTTGTTGAGACCATTATTTCTTGTTGTGTCTTTCTTTGTGAGCTCGTTCTTCTGTTTCTTTGTGTTCTAAAGTCCTTGTGATGATTTACTTGCCGCATTCTCGTGTTATTGTTGTTGTTGTTGTTGTTGTTGTTGTTGCTGCTGTTGCTGTACGTTGTGGTTGAGCCGTGTGCTCCTTATTGTTAAATTCTATTTTTTATTTGGTTTCTCTGGCAAAATTATTATTTTGGGCACTTGAGGTGTGATTTGTGATATGTTGTGACGTTGATACACATGCAGTGGTATAAGGTCTAGGTGTTGAAACGCATATGGTGATATAAGGTGGGCTTGATACGCGTGGCTAGTAGGGGAACTACTAAAAGCCATGTGGTGTGATAAGGTAGGCTAAAATGCGGGATGCTATTTCGAGAAAAATAATTTTCAAAACTAAATGTAAAGGCTCCTGCGGTGATATAGGAAAGATCGTGATTCATTTTGTGATTTGAGACAACGAGGCGGTACCTCGATAGTGACTCTTGTTGATATTTTCCCATTCTTTTGTACTTGTCTTTTATCATTATTTTCTTTAGCATACTATTAATTGTCTTTCTCCCTGTTGCACTATTTGCTTAGTTTTGTGTATCTAAATTTTTATACTATTCGCTGTTTCATTTTTATTACTGTCTTTATTACACTGTACATTTTGTGGTGATCGTTTCTTATGTGCCATTCATTGTCTCTATTATTACTTGACGACTTGAATTGTAGTAGAACACTTGCACAAGCATACATATAAATAAATCACCCATATCGGTCTAAGAAGATAAATCCTGATGTTTTGACCATTTACATGTACTCCCGTGTACTTGCCTTATGTGTGAGATTTATCCTGTTAGTACGCGAGTTGTTCATGCAGTCACGAGTCATTATTATTGTTGGCATGTGAGTGATCTGTGTAAATATTAGATACTTTCACTCTCTTGGCACGTGAGTCGTCCGTGCTGTTATGAATTGTAATGTGGGCATAAGATGCCAAGTGATTATGGTTCACGAATTGGGACCCGTGATTTGTGATTTTGAGGTTTGGCACCTCGTGGAAATTCTTGGATAAACCTAGTGTGAAAGCGGTTGTTCTTATTGAGTTATTTTTTATTTTTCTTTATTTGGTTTCACCGGATTTAAACTGCGTTCAACTAACTCTACAGTGTTATTACCCGTTGTGTCTCTTTAGTTACTATTACAAATATTGTACTATTAATGTCATCATGCCTAGATTTATATTGATATTGTTCCCTGTCAGTTCTACAATAATACTTGTTCAGGTTGTTTAGTCTAGTGGAAGTTTGACTGTTCCTCGTCACTACTCCACCGAGGTTAGTCTTGGTACTTACTAGGTACCGCTGTGGTGTACTCATGCTACGCTTCTGGACATTTTTGTGCAGATCCAGGTGCCTCGAATGTTGTTGGTTATTAGCTAGCTAGTCGAGCTTTGCTGTGGAGACTCAAGGTAAACCTGTCGTCGCGTTTGCAGGCCTCGGAGTCACCTTCTGAAACTTCATCTTGTACTATTTATTTCTTCCAGAACAGTTGTATTTAGGGATTTCCTAGTAAACTCAGTAGAGCTTATGACTTGTACTACCAATTTTGGGATTGGAGGTTTTGTATAGAGATTTCTATTTCATATTTAACAATTGATGGTTGAATTTTGTTATTAATTCAGTAAGTATTAGGCTTACCTAGTCTTAGAGACTTGGTGCCGTCACGACATCCTACGGAGGAAAATTGGGGTCATGATAGGTTGGTATTAGAGCTCTAGGTTAATAGGTACTACGAGTCATAAGCGAGTTTAGTAGAGTCTTGTAGATCGTTACGGAGACGTCTGTGCTTATCTTCGAGAGGCTACATAACTATTAGGACAGCTTCACTTCTTTCATTCCTATCGTGCGAGTTTATTGATCTCGTAGTTTGAACCTTTTCATTCTATTCTCTCAGAAATGATGAGGACACGAGTTGCAGTTACGAACGATGCTGCCCCCATAGCCGGTATTGCTAGGAGCCGTGGCAGAGGCAGAGGTCGAGGATGAGCATGTACCATAGCTAGTGCACCTGTTAGAGCAGCAGTTGAGGAGACGCCGGTAGCTCTAGTTAGGGGACAGGCACCGGAGACGCGTGTTGCAACCCCAGGATTTTAGGAGACTTTAGCAAAGTTCCTAAGCATGTTTGTCACATTTGCTCAGGCAGGGTTGATTCCGGTTGCACCAGCTACTTCACAGACTGGGGGAGGAGCTCAGACTGTCCCCACTCGTACTCCAGAGCAGCAGGTCCATGTTGGTCAAGTTCTAGGTGTCGTGCCGATACAGCCTGTTGTCCCAGTTCAACCCATGGTTAGGGCAATAGCATCTGAGGAGGAATATCTCAGACTTGCGAGGTTTAGGAAGTATCACCCTCCTACTTTCAATGGTTTGGCTTCAAAGGATGCACATGGTTTTCTAGAGGAGTGCCACTGCACTCTCCGCATTATAGGTATTGTGGAGACGAATGAGGTTGCTTTTACTACTTTCCAGCTTAAGGGAGTGGCATATCAGTGGTGCGAGCGTTTGATTGGGTTGTTCGAATGATGCAGCTTCGCTTTCATGGACTCAGTTTTCAGAGGTGTTCTTGAGAGAGTTTGTTTCCCAAACCCTTTGGGATGCATGGCGCGTGGAGTTTGAGTAGCTGCGCCAGGGCACTATGTCAGTGTTAGAGTATGCCGTTAGATTCAGTGATCTATCCAGACATGCACCCACTTTGGTTTATACAATTAGAGAGCGAGTCCGCAGTTTCATTGAGGGGCTCCGTCATGATATCCAGTTCAACATGGCTTGGGAGTTGGGGATGTTCCATTTCAGCTAGTGGTAGAGATTGCTTGCCGTTAGGGGGCATGCGGGGCCAGGAGAGAAAGGACATGTGAAGTTAGGAGAGAGAGGACATGGAGGCTAAGTGGCCTTGCAGACCGGGAGGACCTACCGATACCTATTTTGGAGGCAAGGTACATCATGGTAGAGGTTTTGTGGGCCAGCTAGTTCAGTTTGCAGTTCAGGCTTCGTGTGGTGCTTCAGACATCCATGGGTCTTAGAGTGCCCGTACTGGACAGCTTCCGTAGCCACGTCAGCAGAGAGGTTGATATGAGTGTGGGGATACTAGCCACATGGTGAGAGATTATCCTAGACTCTGGACAGATGTATCACGGTAGGGTATTCAGACTATGAGTTCTGCTCCAGTTACTGATATCTCTACACCGCCAGCTTGGGGTGC
The DNA here is from genome assembly GCA_002018475.1 of Nicotiana obtusifolia. Taxonomy (NCBI): domain Eukaryota; kingdom Viridiplantae; phylum Streptophyta; class Magnoliopsida; order Solanales; family Solanaceae; genus Nicotiana; species Nicotiana obtusifolia. The sequence goes on along the minus strand of MCJB01015529.1, from coordinate 17,880 downwards.
AGGTTCGGCGGGTAGAGGGCGCCCAAGAGGGGAAGGCCTGGCCCGTTGATGTGCTTTCTATTGCAGGGTTGAGGCCGCTGCACTAGACGATGTCGTACAGGTATGGTTTCAATTGGTTATAGAGGACCATCATTCTTATTTTGTTTCGGTTCTGCTATCGGGGCGAGTCCTCCTATTTTGCTTCACATATGGGTGAGTTTCGTGATTTTGTACTCCGCTTATGTGTTTACCCCTGTAGGGAGATTCTATAGTGGTCGCCCATGTCTATCATTTTGTTTTATTCGTTATTGAGAGCTATAAGGCTAGAAGTGATTTTCTGTCACATATTTCGGTAGTTTTGATGTGATATCTGGATGGTTGGTTATGATTTGTGGTTTAGATGCTCTACCGGTATGAGGGTTTAGTATGTGTTTTGATTTTGCTAGTGGAATTGAATTAGTGGAAGGTTTCAGTTGGTATGATGTGTATTTTACTTGTGATTCAGAGCTGAGGATGGGGTCCTCGCATTTTCATGCGGTTTGATATGTTTGAACCGGGCTGCGGGCTGCGGGCTGCGGGCTGCGGGCTGCGGTGGAGTCATATTAGGATGGGATCCTTGTGATTAGTTCATATGACTTGATTTTCCCTTGTTGAATTGATTCATAATATGATACTGATAGGGAGCTGTGCCTGTCGGGCTTGTTCAGTAGTTCTCTCATATGTTTAGTGGTGAAGGTTTGGAAAAGGGTTGTAGCATATATGAGATTAATTCCGGTGCTGGGTTTGATTATGGACAACTATGTGATCAGAAATGTTGTTATGGACATACGTGTAGTGTGTTACGTCGTGTGTTTGTATCTTGTGGGTGTAGGCATAAGTTGTTGCAGCTGGTTGAGGCTGATACCGTGTGTTGATGTAGGAATCGGGTCTTTTGGAAATGATCACATGGTGAGAAATTTGGTTCTAAGGCTTATTTGTATTAGTGGAAGGAATAACTTTCAATAGATGGTGTTTTCGGGCTTATGTGGTTGGGGTGACGTGGGGTCACCCGCGGGTGTATGCATGGTAAGTCCACTAAGTGATTTGATGACTTCGAAATGGTTCTTGACACGTTCGAGGATAAACGTTTGTTTAAGAAGGGGAGGATGTAACGACCCGGCCTGTCGTTTTTAGAATTAGCATCCCGTTCGGTGGCTTAAGGTCTCTAGCAGCTTCGTATTATGGGTTATGACTTGAGTGTGTGGTCGTGTTCGTTTTTCGGATGATTCATGATCAATTTGGAAGAAGGATTTTTGTCAAGAAGTTTAAGCGGTAAGAGTTGACCGGAATTTGACTTTTATGTAGACAACTCCGAAATGACGTTTTGATGATTCCAATAGCTTTGTATGGTGATTTTGGACTTAGGTGTTCGTCCGGATTTGGATTTGGAGGTCCGTAGGATAAGTTGAAGCATTTTGGCAAAAATTAAAAAGTTGAATTTTGGAAGGTTGAGAGGTTTGACCAGGAGTTGACTCGGTTGATATTGGGCCCGGATTGCTATTCCGAGAGCTATATTAGCTCCGTATGTCATTTGGGACTTGCATGCAAAATCCGACGTTATTCTGTGTTGATTTGATATGTTTCGGCACGAGTCTTGTAAGTTGGAAGATTTAAAAACCTATAAGTTCGATTCGTTGTGCGATTTATAGTTTTGATGTTGTTTGATGTGATTTGAGGCCTCGAGCAGGTCCGCGTTATATTATGAAACTTGTTGGCATGTTTCGACGGGATCCTGGAAGCCTCGGGTGTGTTTCCGATGGGCTAGGCCATTTTCTCATGTTTTGGAATGGTGAAGTTCTGGCGTCTGATGTCCTTCTCTGCAATCGCATAGGTGCAGCAGCGATCGCGAAGGCTGTTTTGGTGGCTAGACCTTTTTCCTCTTCGCGTCACATGATTTAGCCCGCGATCGCGTACGTGTGTATCCTCCTTCATCGTGATCACGTTCATAGTTTCGCGTTCGCATAGCAGAGCCTTGCCAGCTGATATCTTTCTTCTTTGCGATTGCATGAATTAGTTCGCGATCACGTAGCACACTTTTTGGGGCAGCGAAATTTCTTCATCGCGATCGCACCCCTTCTCTCGGGATCGCGAAGTGTATTATTGGCAGCTATTATTTTTCTTCTTTGCAATCGTATACATATCTTCACGATCATGATTCATGTTACCTAGGCAGCAGAATATAATTTCCCAAATCGTGGGTTTTGTCCATTTTTCATCGTTTGAGCTAGAGACCTCGGATTTGAATGATTTTTGAGGGGTTCTTCACATGTTCGATTGGGGTAAGTGTTCTTTATCCGAAATTTATCGTATTTCATGATTCCATCTTTATTTATATCATTTAATTAGTGGTTTGAATTAGGGAAAATGAGGATTTTGAGAAAAACTTTCAAAAATATAAAATGATGATTTGAAGGACGATTTGATGTCGGAAATTGATAATTTTGGTATGGTTGAACTTGTATCGGAATGGATGTTCAGGTTTTGTGAATTTTATTGGGTTCCGAGGTGCGGGCCTTGAGGTTGACTTTTGGGTTGACTTTTTACTTTTAATTAAATATCAAAGTTTTATTATCCGGAATTATTTCCTATGAGTTTTATTTATTGTTGAAGTTATTTTGGCTTGATTTGAGCCATCCGGAGGTTGTTTCACTCGAGAAGGTAATTTTAGAGTATCTGTCTAGCTTCTTCGAGGTAAGTATCATGCGTAACTTTGTGTGGGGGAACTACACCTTAAGATTTGAGTCATTTGTGCTAAATGTGTCATGTGAAGGCCGTGTACGCGAGGTGACGAGTACGTGCTCGGGCTTATATTTGTAGAAATTTGACCGTTTAGGGATCTTAGGTTCTTATGTTTGTTAGATATGAAGTTGTTTTGTCATGTTAAATCTCCCATTTACTAAATTTACCACTATGTGTCTTATTTGGAATTAATTGCTTCATGTTCTACCTTTATTGCCGATTAAACTCTTATGTGCTTTAATTGAAGTTATTATTATCTCTTCCGTAATTGCTTAACCTTAATTGAAGTTATTAGTATCTCTTCCTTAATTTGCTTAACCTTGATTGAAATTACTATTATCCCTTCCGTAATTGCTTAGCCGTAATTGAAGTTTGTTATCCTTTTCATTGTTGACGTAATTTTATTTGCGGTCATTGATTCATGCTATCTCTCTTATCGTCGAATTGTACTTTTGTGGAATCATTGTCACACATTATCTCTATCTCTCCCTTGTTGAGCTATTCTTGTAGAGACCATTATTTCTTGTTGTGTCTTTCTTTGTGATCTCGTTCTTTCGTTTCTTTGAGTTCTAAAGTCCTTTGTGATGATTTACTTGCTGTATTCTCTTGTTATTGTTGTTATTATTGTTGTTGTTGTTGCTGCTGTACGTTGTGGTTGAGCCGTGTGCTCCTTATTGTGAAATTCTGTTTTTTGTTTGGTTTCTCTGGCAAAATTGTTATTTTGGGCACTTGAGGTGTGATTTGTGATATGTTGTGATGTTGATACGCATGCGGTGGTATAAGGTCTGGGTGTTGAAACACATGTGGTGATATAAGGTGGGCTTGATACGCGTGGCTAGTAGGGGAACTACTAAAAGCCATGTGGTGTGATAAGGTAGGATAAAACGCGGGATGCTATTTTGAGAAAAATAATTTTCAAAACTAAATGTAAAGGCTCCTTCGGTAATATAGGAAAGATCGTGATTCATTTTGTGATTTGAGACTACGAGGCGATACCTCGATAGTGAATCTTGTTGACATTTCCCCTTTCTTTTGTACTTGTCTTTGATCGTTATTTTCTTTAGCATACTACAAATTGTCTTTCTTCGTGTTGCACTCTTTGCTTAGTTCTGTGTAGCCAATCTTGTTATATTATTCGTTTTTTCAATTTCATTACTATCTTTATTACACTGTACATTTTGTGGTGATAGTTTCTTATCTGTCATTCATTGTCTCTACTCTTACTTGATGAATTGAATTGTGGTAGAACACTTGCACAAGCATACACGTCAATAAATCACCCATATCGGTCTAAGAAGATGAATCCTGATGTTTTGACCATTCATATGTACTCCCATGTGCTTGCCTTACGTGTGGGAGTTATCCTGTTGGCACGTGAGTTGTCTGTGCAGTCATGAGTCATCATTATTGTTTGCACGTGAGTGGTCTATGCGGATGTTAGATATTGTCACTCCCTTGGCACGTGAGTTGTCCGTGTTGTTATGAATGTAATGTGGGCACAAGATACCAAGTGATTAGGGTCACGAATTGGGACCCTTGATTTGTGGTTTTGAGGTTTGGTACCTCGTGGAAATTCTTGGATAAACCTAGTGAGAAAGCGGTAGTTCTTGTTGAGTTGTTACTTATTTTCCTTTATTGGGTTTTGCCAGATTTAAAATGTGTTCAACTTACTCTACAGTGTTATTACCCGTTGTGTCTCGTGGCTAACTGTTATTTTTAGTTCCTATTACAAATATTGTACTATTATTGTCATTATGCCTAGTTTTATGTTAGTCTTGATACTTACTGGGTACTGTTGTGGTGTACTCATGCTACGCTTCTGCACATTTTTGTGCAGATCCAGGTGCCTCGAATGTTGTTGATTATTAGCTAGCTGGTCGAGCTTTGCTCTGGAGGCTCAAGGTAAATCTGCCATCGTGTTCACAAGCCTCGGAGTCACCTTCTAAAACTTCATCTTGTACTGTTTATTTCTCTTCCAGAACAATTGTATTTAGGAATTTTTTAGCAAACTCAATAGAGTTTTTGACTTGTACTACCAATTTTGAGATTGTAGGTTTTGTATAGAGATTTTTATTTCATATTTAATAGTTGATGGTTGACTTTTGTTATTAATTCAGTAAGTGTTAGGCTTACCTAGTCTCAGAGACTTGGTGCTGTCACGACATCCTACGGAGGAAAATTAGAGTCGTGACATTTACTAGATACAGAAAAATAACAATTGGATAACAAATTAAAATTATAAGAATACAAAATAAATGTCTCGTGTAGATAATTTAGTAACAAAAATAAAAGTTAAACTGAAGCTAAAAGATAAACAAAATTTAATTGCATGTGATATAAAATAGTTATAAGAAAATACAATAGACTTAAAATATAATAATTAAAAAATTTATTTATTAATATTTTGGACTAAATTAAAGTTGTAACTTAAAATAAAATGTGATACTATAAATTTTGATTATATTATAAATATTAATATAAAGAACTAATTTAAATTTCAAAATAGGGGTAAAAATATATAAAAAGAAAAATAGAGATAGTGTGAGAATATTTATACTTTGAATTAATTTAAGGATAAGTATATTAAATAATTAAATAATACTCAAAAATATTATTGATCAATATAAATGACGAAAGAGCTCTGAGTAAGAGAATAAAAGTATAAAAAAAATTAAATTTTAGGAATAAAAATTTATATTTATAAATGATTATCAAAAGGGTAATAAGCAAGATATTAAGTAAATTGGTAAGCTAATAAGAGATCACATGAAAATATAACAATATTAAATAATGAATGATGCAGCAACTATAATCAAAGATTAAATAGAGATTCTTTTTTGGTGAAAACGTAGAAGGATAACATTTATTTGACTTTGAGGTACGTAAAACATAATGTGGTAATATGAATTTTGTTAAAACAATATGCTCAAACAAGACGTATTACAACGTGATATGTTTAATATTTTTTAATATCGACTACAGAATAAATGCAAGTACTAAGATCAAGGGGTTGGTTTGTTACAGATATAAAAAAAAAATATTATTCACTATGAAATATGAGAAACAGTTTCATGTCATGCTTATTAATTGATATCTAATAATTATATGTAATTTTTATCTGGAAGGTTTAAATTTTAACGTAATTTGCATATTTGTCCGCGCATCGCGCGAAAACTAATACTAGTGAGTATAAAGACAAAGAAGTTGACTATTTTCTTGTATATTTCCTTAGCAACCAAATTAACGTAGTACTTATTTAAAAATTAAAAAACACAAAAATAAACATCAAACACAAACGATAAACCAATCATTTCACATTTACTCATATTATTTTCACACGCCAGAGACTAGGGTACTTGAAAGAAAAAAAAACACATAATTATTCAAATACTCTCTATATAAATTTATAATTTAAAACATTAACTATAAACTACAAGTCCGAGAGAGGTAAAAGATTTCGCCCCAGGAATTTCAGTCTTGCTCTCGCAGATTTCAGAGATAAAAAGTTTTCAGATTTGGGAAGTTACACGGGTCACGTTTGGGCAACCTCACGGGTCAGTTTGGACTATTGAACACTGACGAGTCAATTTGGGCGGGTTGAGCGGGCTATGTTATTTTGGGCCAATTTTGACAGTTACTTTACTCCACCCGCTCGCCCAAACGTTTCATTTGCAACAATTTGGTGCATTAACATTAAAATTTGGCCCAGTCCACAAGTTTGTTAGCTGTTCCTTACCTTTTGGGCAGCTTTGTTGAGTTCGAAATCAAAGTATGGTTAATTTGGACTCAAGAGACAGAAATATGTTTAACAAAAAAATTGGGCATCATCTTATATATAGACTGGGCTATACCTTAGCGGCAGTTTTCTCCGTTAAGGTATAGCTCTGTTATTCACTGCACTATATATAAAATGTGGCCCCACCAATAATTCACCTGCACTTAACTGACCCACCAATAATTCATATGGGTATGGCGCCTATTATGCATGCGCTATACGTCCACTAATTGTACCCCCTGGACTGGTTTTTTTTCTTATTTAAGGAGGTTCTGAATTTGGTAAAAATCCATAAATCCATTTAGCATTCTTCAAGTCTTCCGAAATATTTTATTTTGTTAAGTTATTTTGCATTTTGTCATAATGACCGAAGAGCAAAACATTAGGGTTTCATTATATTAGGGGGGTGAGTTTGTGGCGGAAAATAACTCAGTACGCTATAGTTGTTCTCCACAGTGTCATGTTAAGTTGCCGCTTACAATGGAGTATGATAGATTGGTATCGTTGTTATGTAAAAAAATGAGTGTGAGCAAAAGTTCGGTGAATATTAAAGTAACCGAAAGATATCCGTATTCTGTTACTCCGCAAGGGGTCGCTTGTTATGCTAAGTTTAACATCGAAAACGATGAAATTCGGATAAATTTTTTTGAGGACTCCGGATGAACACCGGGAACTTCTTGTGATAAAAATGTTGGAAATGTACGTCAAGGCGGAAGACGCTCGCAATAATCAGGTTCTGCAAAGTAGGGATATCTCTCAATCATCAATTGGTTATTTTGGAGCAGTTTTAGCCAAACAGGTTCAGGGTGAAAAAGTTTGGCCTGATCTAAACTTATCTCCACGGGCGAATGAGGACCGAGGACATAATTTCTCCCCAAGTTTACATAATCCACAAGCCGAGTGGTAAACTTCAATTTTCCTTTGTGTTATGATGTTTATTTTTATGTATTGGATTTATATTAACACTCATATATTCCACAAGGGGTACCGGCCATATATGAATTTACAAGTTATGAACCAATGGACAGTTAAAATATGGCTAGTTTTGGTGTATTCTATCATGGTGGTCCATCCAGGAGTCATCACCAACAGGATAGTATGCATCATGGGATATAACACATTATGAGTTGTAAGTGAAGTGATAAAGTTTATATGTAAAATTTGGATGAATTTGAGAAACTCATTATTTTATTGGTTGTGCAGTGAAATGGATGAAATTGAGAAACTCATTAGTTTATTGGTTGTGCAGTGAAACGAGCAACTTGAAGGTCCTGTCCTTACTCAATTGCCCGAAGATGACACATTTAATCGGGATCTGGCAGATGCACAGAGTCAGAAAGATAATAGTGATTATGACAACAATGCTGATGAGTTTGGAGATGACACACCCTTCTCTGATGAGAGTGATGATGATGAGGCCGAGAATGATGAACCTGATTTGACGAGGGAGCATGCTCCACCTCCCGTTGGACCAAGAGTGTACGAGTCCCGTGTGTTGTTTCATTCAAGGGAGATTCCCTACCTTGATCAGTTGTCAAGTATGCCGGATGTGGATGCCCTCACAAGGGATCTTGATGAAATTCAGACAGTAGTATGGGGTGAATCTAGAGTAACAGTGCTGTCAAAGGGCATGCTTTTTACTGCTAAAGCGAGCCTAAGCAGGGCGGTGCGAATGTACAACATAAAAAAGTGTCGTGAGATTGTTGTTCATGAGTCATCTCCTACACAAGATTATGTCGTAGATGGTTTCAAGGTTGTAATTGGATGCTGCATGCGAGAAAGTTGAAAATAAATATGTGGATTGTGGGTAAATACATAGGCACCCACAGTTGTGAAATGGACACGTTCAGTGGGAATCATTTTAACTTGAATGTTGACTTGATTTCTCTTGTGTTGATTTCACATATTAAAACGTCCATACGGTACAAGATCAAAAGAGTGTATACCATATATCCACGAGGTATATGTGTGTACCATTACCAAAAGAAAGGTATTTCTCGGGCGCAAACGTGCTTTTGAAATTGCTTATGGTAACTGGGATAAGTTCTTTGCATCTCTACCCAGGTACATGGCTACATTGCAAAACTTTAACCCCCGGATTGTAGTTGAATAGAAGCTTGAGCGAAGTCCGGGAATACCGGAACACATAGTCAGATATGTGTTCTGGAAATTTAAACCAGCCATTGATGGTTTTGTGCATTGTCGGCCGATAATATCCATAGACGGCACTCATGTATATGGAAAGTACGATATTAAGTTATTGATCGCCGTTGCAGTAGATGCTAATGGAAGTATATATTTCCCCTAGCATTTGCTATTTGAGCCAATGAAAGCCAAGAAACATGGACATTGTTTTTGAATCACTTGAAGGAGCACATTGTCAGACAGCGTTTAGGTATTTGTCTAATATCTGATCGGCATATAGCGGTATTTTAAGTTCTACGGAATTTGCGTGCATGGGAGGAACCATATGCCTACCACCGTTACTGTGTTAGGCACTTGAAGGCCAACTTCCAGAGGTCTTATCCTAACAAGGACTTGCATGATTTAATGTGGATGGCTGCTACAGATCACCAAGAGTATAAATTCAGGAGGCGAATGGAATTGATCAAGCAGGAAGACCCAGAAGCCTATCATTGGTTGATGCGACATGAGCTTGACAAGTGGACTTTGCATGTGGATGGTGGTAGAAGATGGGGAATTATAACTACAAATGTGTCAAAGTCTTTCAATGGGTTAATTGACGTGTGCACGTGGATTGCCAGTCACTGCCATGGTTCGGATGTCATTCAAGCAGATGGCGGAGAGGTTTGTTGAAAGATCAAGAGGTGCATTTTCATTGATGGAAATGGTGTTAAATTTATGCCACAACCAATGAAATGATTTGAGAAATATAGGAAGCGAGCACATTGGCATTCATTTTTGCAGAAGCGAGCGAAATATTTTTGAAGTTCGCACTGGTCCGCATCACAACTGTAGGAATAATAAACACATCGTCAAAGAATCTAGAAGATTATGCTCCTATGGAAAATTGTCAATCTATCACTTGCCATGCTCACATGCCACGACGTATTTTCAACATACTGGTTTCGCGGCAACGAGGTACGTTGATAAAGAATATAGTGCTACTACATACTTAAACATCTATAGTGGACAATTGCAGTCAGTGGGTGCTGAGCATTATCGGCCGTTGAAACCATTTAAAATGGTGTGTAACAAGGATTATTGCGTCAACGGCAAGTGCAAAAAAGAACGCGTATACGGAACCAAATGGATGTTGGTGATACCGTTTATGCGCGCAAATATGGCATATGTTCCCAAACAAGGCACGATCGCCGTAAATGTCCTTCAGCTAGTTTGGGAAGCAGTGGTAATTCAGCACCAGGTGGCAGTTCATCCAGTGTGGGATAAACATAGTGTTTTATTGCTGTAATTTTGTTGTACTAAAGTTATGTAAAAGTTCAGGTTGCTAAATGTATGAAATAAAATTATGTTTCCAATGGGGTTACATCTAATTGTTATTTAGAATTAAAGATTCAATACAACAGTTTAACATAGATTTCAAGGAACAAAAAAAATTTTCATTCGCCATTATTGTCGCTGTCATCCTCGTCATCTTCTTCGCCAACATCTTGTACGTTCCCTTCGGGACTAAGGGCATCGTAATCTTAGGCCCAATTGACACACATTTCTCGTATTTCATCGCTACCATCAATAAGACCACTTGCTTGATTTCTACAACAATATGGAACTCCTACATCCAATGTCTGTGGTAAAACTTAGGTAGTACCTCCCACTCGATAACTGTTGGAAAAACAGGATACTCATTGTCTTTACGCAATTTTCATTTTCTAATAATTCCAATACTGATCCTCCATTCCTTCCAGGTAGTTAAGATCATCGATAGCAGGATGAACAACAAGTGCCTTTTCCATCTCTAGTATCTCCTTCACCAAATACCAAATCACTTCTGGTTCATCTTTGTGTGTGTTTGTTTGGAAGGTCGCAGACAGTGCTTGTGGTACAACAAGCACATGCCAGTGACGTAGTACTTCATAATCACAACATTTAGAGTAAAGGGGAACCCATTGTAGTTTTTGGTCCCAAATTTATATACCTTCAGGCTTTGTAGAATGCCCTTCGCCCTCAATAATGTGCCCTGCAACTTTTAGATCTGTGTGTATATTGATAGGCTTATTTTCCAAGGGACGCAGAACATCATACCACTTGTCATCAACCAAATCAGTATAGCAACCTAGCATATTTTTTTCAAGGTAGGGATTGATTGTGTTATGACGTGTTCCATTTGGATCTTTTGAACTACCTTCACCTTTTTGCCTCTTCGTAAACCACTCATTAAATGTTAGTGGAATTCTGAATCGGATGCTGTTCTGGTTCTTCAAATGGTATTTAAGTATTGATCTGTTGGTTCAACTTAAGAAGAACTAAGATGCATGTCAACCTGTATGAATGCGAAGCATAGTGACTCACCAATATACGCTATGTGTCTTGTCATGTCGACCTGAAAAAGTTGTCGGCCTGGAAAAGCTGCTGACTTGAAACGCCGTTGTATTGAAAAAGCTGGACCCACTTGTACCCGAAAGAATTATTATCACGCGAAAAATAGCGCCTCATCAATATGCGCTATGTGTTTTGTCATGTCGACTTGAAAATGCTGTCAGCCTGGAAAAGCTGCTGACCTGAAAAGCTGTCGTACTGAAAAAGTTGGACCCACTTGTACCCGAAAGAATCATTATCACGCGAAACATAACGCCTCACCAATATGCGTTATATGTTTTTTCATGTCGACCTGAAAAAGCTGTCGACCTGAAAAAGCTGTTGACCTGAAAAGCTGTCGTAACGACAAAGCTGGACCCACTTGTACCCGAAAGAATCATTATCACGCGAAATATAGCGCCGTTATTCTCTTAGCTGCCTATAAAAACCTCGCGCATTTTAGTTGTTATTTGCATTGTAACGAAACGAAAACAAAAACTTTCCAATAATATTCTGTTTTTGAGCATTACGACATGTTTGGATGCAATTACATACCAAGGTGTTACTGTAGCAAACGTGCGATTTTGAAGCCATGTTGGTCAAATTGCAATATAAGGCGCAGACGTTGGATGTGTAAACAAGTCGTAAGTTATTATTTTTGGAAGAAATGTTTGTTAATACTTTTTATATAACATGTTAATTAATGTCTTGTGTTATTCTCTCATTGGTAGGACGAAAAGAAATGTGGTTTTGATGAATGGTATGATGAACCCATTAATCAGGAATACTACAAATCATGTTTGCTAAACATTTGGAATCTGACCGGTGAATATGAACTCCAGATCATGAAGCTACAAGAATAAGTTGCGGCATTGTAGGAGAAACTAAAAGAGCCAGAAGAAGAAAAAAGTAGGTTGGAGGAGAAATTTAAGTGGTTGAAGCACAGAATAATGGGCGATAGTGACTAAACAAACATATTGATGCGTTGAGTCTAGTATTTTATTTTTATGTTGTACGTGTCATGTATTATCTTTTATCGGTAACGAATTTAAATTTTATGTTAATCTGTCATTTAGTTTTTGTGTTGTACTGTTAAACTACTAAATATCTCGAGAAATAAGAACACATGCGCAAATTATGTAAAACATAAATAATGTTGCTATTATATATTTAATGTCATATATACAAATTATAATAAATGTCAATGTGTCCCATAGCCTGTATGCTTTAAAGCATTGGCTGGCCTGAGGCGCATATCATCCCGCCCGACTATGCTATCAGGATCATCCTCATCACTCTTCCTCTTTATCGGAGGATGCGCTGCAGCATGATCGTCGGTAAGGCTGGTAGACTCGGTAGAAGCGGCAGTCGGGCCAGCAGTAACCTACAGAATAATAAGATATATTACTATATGAAGTAATAATTACTAACATACGTGTTAGGAAAAAAAAATTTAATGGTCATACCAAGGTCTCAGCGGGGTCCTAAATTAGATCATCTGTATCCAGCATCTCAATATCGCACAATGCGGCCTCCGTGACGGGCGATGCCGATGTCTTTAAAAAAAAATAAAAACGCTTTAGATATTACTAACTAATCAATGAGATATAAAAACAAATAGAAATAACAGTAATACAAACAAACATGCACCTGAGTAACGCCGCAACGCTCTGTCGGAATATCGAGGTGCACTGGAGTATATGAAGTATGTGCTAGATCCTCAGCATCCCTCGATGACGATCCATAGCTCAGTCTCCACCCACTATGCACATCTCGTGCGAATGATCCACAACAACCGTTGATGGCTCTAGGGGATTGGGAAAATACTGATCCCACTTCTGTCGCATAATGGACGTGCCCGCGATCCAATACAACTGATGGGGTCAACTGCGAAATCCCTGGCGATAGCTGAAGGCTGAATGACGGTATATCATGAGGAGCATCGTGTGGCTCAGGGTGGTCACCCGGCTGATCATCTCTAATATCCTCCACGGGTGCCTCAACGCCCCCTTGTTGGGGACCCCGTCCTCGCCGACCATCACGACCTCGTGGGACACCCATTCCTCTCTGGCCACGCCTGCCATGTCTACCATGTTTAGGCTCCACTGGTGGCCCATGATGGTACTCCTCTGGCGGCACATAAGAAGCCTCGTATCCTATTAGCTCATTATCTGGGGCACGCCTCAATGTCTGGGCAGCCAGATCTGTAACCTGCCGGCCATACTCGAAGCTATCGTTCCCTTGCCGGTATGCTGCTGCATCTGCAGTCCCAACTGGTAGAACTGATGTAAGCCAATAGCCTGCATAAAATGTCAAATATTAATTAAGGAAGGATAATTTAACGTCATAAGTAAGTATAACAAATAACATACCAGTGCCTCATACCTCCCGGCGTATGGAATGTACCGACCACTAGCGCGATGAATAGGATTCCCAACGAGAAGTAAGGTTACGCTGCGATACCAGCCCATATACTTATGCTTGCCATCTGTATGCTTAGGTGGAGAGGGAGGCGGAATCAGGTCATACCGCTGGTCCCAATTCTCAATCTAGGACTCTAGCCAGTCCAAGTTTGTCTGTTCAGCCCTAGAACGATTATCCCGCTGGTAATGTGTCTTAAGCCAATTGGACGGAAAAAGTACAAGCTGCGGTCGACCTAACTGGTGATGGACTCGCTCGGTGGCATGATGTTCGACAATATTGAGACATATCAATGGGACGGAAGAGCTCCACATAGCTCGGCCACGGGAGCAATAATCGGGCAAACCAGCTATGAGTGCGTCGCTGTATGGCCTCCACAAGAACTATTAATTAAACACAAGAATCGTGAGTAAACGCAACATATATAAAGCCAGGCCAAGTAAATTTAAGAATACATGTACCTGCACGCCTTCAAGCAAATCCACACAAATCCCTATAATAAGGGAGATGATGTCGATCTCGAACTCGCGTCCGTAGCCTCGTCTATCGACCCACCTCCAAGCTAAAGGGAGAGACGGTGGAGGTGGTGCATCCAGAGTGATAGGTGGTAGAGGTGGCTGGAACTGCAGAAACCGCTCCCAGGCCCAAACCTAATATAGATTGTGGACATAAAATTTAAGGTATTTTTTTACTATGTGTGTTATAATCATAAAAAGAATTGGCTATATTTTTACCTGCAGCAGTGGTAAAAATCCGGCAACGTCTCTCTGGATGCCCATGCTAGCCCGGCACATCTGCCTATACAGGTAACCTAGAACAACTGCACCCTAGCTGTAACCAGGTAAATCATCTAGCTGCTCAAGATGAAGTAGAAATCTCAAGCTGACTAGGTTTTTCGAAGTGTTCGGGAATAGTACACCACCAAACATCAGCAGCAGCACAAATCTCGTGTGCTGGTCGATAACCTCCGGCGGTGAATCATCAGTAATCTCCGCATCCATCGCCTCCAGATGCTGTCGGATGGGCGTTAGCTGCAAACGACTGGCCCCACTCAATGCAGTCTCCTCCGCTGGCTGGAATCCGGTGAGTCGCTACAACATATGTAGGTAATGCAATCCCATGTAGTCTTTGAGAGCATGCGAGTAAGCTACAGGTAATCCATCAATCGGCAGCTCGGAAAGAACCTCCACGTCCTCAAGTGTGATGGTAGCCTCGCCGATGGACCTTCGATTGCCACCGCTCTGTTATAGCGTGATCAACACCTATTTGAACTGCAACCGGCCGATCTCTATGATCATGTAGAAACCCGTATCCTAAAGGCGTCTAACTATATGGGGATGGAGTGGGTTGGCCCTAATGAACTCCCACATATCATCTATACGTCTGGGATGGAATGTATAGGACAAACACTGCCCATCCCATATGTATGAAGACCTAAGGTTGGCATGTAGTAACAGTAGCTCTACAGATGTAGGTCCGGGATGCACAGGGGGAACCTCCACGACGATGTCTGTAAATTTAACAATGTTAATTAAAGTATTTTTCTTTTTAATTGCTTAACATCTTTAAATATATTACAATATCTTTTATATTAATATTTAATTAATATTTTTACTATATTGTTACTTAGGTTGATACATTTTCTATATTATAATTTTATATGTTAGTTTATTAATTTATATATTAGTTTATTATTTTATATGTTAGTTTATAGTTTTATATGTTAGTTTATTATTTTCTATATTAGTTTATTATTTTATATGCTAGTTTATAATTTTATATATGTTAGTTTATAATTTTATATGTTAGTATATTATTTTCTATCTTAGTTTATTATTTTATATATTAGTTTATTTTTTAATATGTTAGTTTATAATTTTATATGTTAGTTTATTATTTTATTTGTTTCTTTCTTATTCACCTATTTTTGGGTATAATAGAATTAAATAATTAATTTTATATGAATACATGATTTAATTAATAAGTATTCATATACAAATAATTATTTTGACAAATTTTATTATTCTTTTTGTTATTTTCTTACATTTGTCGACTAGTATTCGAGAGACTTTGTGTTTGAACTATCATCAATAACTACAAAGATATTATGCTAAAGGATACTACAAATAATTATTTTGACAAATTTTATTATTTTTATGTTATTTTCTTACATTTGTTGACTAGTATTCGAGAGACTTTGTGTTTGAACTATCATCAATAACCACAAAGATATTATGCTAAAGGACACTACATTGTATTACGCTAAAGGGCACTACATTATAATTACAGGAAATACATTAAAATTATGGGCACAACATAACACTAAAGGGAAATAAAAAATATTAATTATTCATAAAATCACAATTTATCTATTTTACTGATTTTTTAGCATATAAATAATTTAATTAGGATAAAAAATAATAAATTAATTTAATCACGAAACAATCACGACAATACATATCCACAGTAAAAAAAAACTAATAAAAATATTTTATAACAACTAATAACATTGATTATTCATAAAATAACAATTTCTCTATTTTACTAGTTCTTTTTGCATAATAATAATCTAATCCGGGTAAAAAATAATAAATTAATTAAATTGCAAAACAATCATGAAAGAACATACATCACAGTAAAAAACAACTAATAGGCATTTTTAATACATGAGTTTTAACAAAAAATAAGTCGGAATACCTCGATTTAAATGTTTTGAAAGGTGAAGATTTGATGATTTGGGGGCTGAAACGAGTAATCCACTATGCGATAACGCCTTAGATCCGATGTTAGCTTGCTTGTGGGATTGGTGGGCTCCAATGGAGTTTTTTGGCATTAAAAATAGGAGGGGGAGGAAGG